>JABSTQ010008964.1:0-17796 GCA_013358835.2 Ixodes persulcatus
TGCAAGCCCTAATCTAGACTGCTTAGCTTATATTGACAGTGGCAAATGCATTTCCAGGGCCCAACATCACCCTTCGAGGTCTCGGCTGCTTTCTTGGCTGCACAGCGTGGAGCAGAGAGTGCGCATCCACCAAGGCCAACCCCTGCGGATGTGGAGGAAGTGACCGAGCCCTCTGCTGCACCCCGACATGTGCCTCGGCCTGCTGGTCTTCGCCCAGTAAAGCGCAAGAGGTCCGTGGATGGTAGAAACATACCAGTGGAGCAGATCCTGAGAGCAGCCGCTGCTAACCTGAGGTCTTCAGACTGCCCTCCAGATCCTCATCTGGCTGAGGCACTGTGCTATTCAGAGATTCGTGTGCTGCAGCGTGAAATGGATCTTAATTGATCACAGCTCTATTGGGCCTGAGTGTTTGCCTTGCGCTCATGTTCCCTGACAATGTCTAGGCACTTCAGTTGCAGCCGTTTCTTGGTAGCAGCGGTTTAGTCAGCTTGGGTTACTCTTGCCGAGTAACCGAGTAAGAGAAGTGAGCACTCTGTCGACTGCTCAGTTCCGTATTGTGTGTCTAATGCTTGCTTTTCTTTGTTTCTTTTTGTGCTGAACCACCTGCTGGCGAGAGATGTGCGGCAGATGGCTGACGTCGTCCTCATCAACCCGCATGTAAGTTGTGCATTTTATCCGAAATCCAGTAGAATTGGGTAGGGTTCACTCGTCTTTTTGTGGTGTCTGCAGTCTAAATAGATATTATTCTTGTTATAAAGTGTCATGTCTTGTGGCACATCGATGGGCCTATTTATAAGGATTGAGTTCCACACAAGAAAGTGGATCCAAGTATGTGCAGGAGTGTGGGCTCCTTTTACAGGAAGCATTCCAAATGCCACAAATTCCGAAATATCGCAATGCTGAAATTATTCTACGTCAGGCATACCCCAACTGGGGTACGCCTGATATAGGAATGCAGAGACAAAAAGTCCATCTGCCGAAACGTGGGGAACAGTTGTGTCTCGATTTATAACATAACATACCTGCGAACGATAAAAAGAAAATCTGGAACAGTGCCACAGATTACTCCTAACCAGGGCACGGCCAACACGGCGTCGTGATTTTCCAAACTGGTAGTTGTCCTCCCACCATCGCAGCAGGTGGGAAGCTTCTTGCGGGAAGGGTGGTTTCAAGGATGCATAGGCATCTCATACTCCTTTGGTGGGCAAGAACAAAAGTGCTGCAAGCTGCGTCACTTTGATGGCGAAGCCATCTACATAATTTTTGTAAAGCACTACCAGTTCTAGGTGCTGCACTCCTCCATACTGATTGGCACAAGTGGAACAGGAACTGTGCACATCTGACAACGGGAGCAACGACCGAATACAGTTTGATTGCTGCCAACTCAAAATCTGTACTCATGGTTTTCAGATTTAGTGCAAGGCCAAGATCTGCAGCGAAGTTCAGTACTGCTTCCAAGAGCGCCTCGCACGCCATCTGGGTTTGTTGAGTCACGAGGCAGTAAACAAATGGGAACACAGGGCCATAAAGATTACCATGAATTTTTTTAACTGCCTGAAGAGCAGCAACAGAGTCTTAAATGTTCCATTCATGAGCCACATCGGAGTGTCATTCAATTTCCTCAAGTTTCTGTCGGTGAAAAAATATTGATAAGAGTTGAGCTCTGCCTGCGCTAGTCGCCCCGCAGAAACTCCCAACCAGGGGCGGATTTAGAGGGGGGGTCCGGATGTCCTGACCCCCTCTTGATTTCTGCGTGTGTAAAATTTAGGGCTCGAAACGAGGGAGAGGGGGTTCCTGAACATATGGTACGCTGACCAACAGCTGACTCCCCCCTCAAGAAATTCCTGCATCCGCCCCTGCTCCCAACTGCATCCGCCCCTGCTCCCAACTGCATCCGCCCCTGCGCATCCCCTGCGCATCCGCCATATTTGGGGAGCTGGCCCCAGCGCATCCGCGCTGGGGCCAGCTCCCCAAATATGGCAGTGCCACGTCAAAACTTTACGCTTTGGTCTCAACTTGGCCCGGTTTGTGAGCTTCGAATTTTTACCGTCACCCCTCAAAATTAAGTGGATACAGCTGACCATGTGTACTAAGCGCGCGGGAGAGCAACTTCAATGCTTTACGCTGTGCCAAGATGTAGCACGGTCTGCGAACTTCAGTTTTACCGTCGCTCCAGCAAAAAAAAAAAAAAAACTTTAGCGGTATCCAGCTGGTGCTAAGAGAATCTTCAAATGACGCCCCAAATTTAGCGGGTCGAAGCTTTCACCACCAGATGTCTGCAATTTTTGGCGATGAGCACTTCAAAGTTCTAACGAGAGATGGTGTTTATTCGAAAACAAATCACTGGGTCCAGCACGGTCTGTGAGTTTCAAGACTTTGCCCCAACGTTTAGCAGGTCCACTTCAAAGCTTTACGCTGGTCCAAGATTTAACACGGTCCGCCAGCTTCAAAGTTTTAGCGTCACCTCACCCCCAAATTAGCGGGACCGCGACTGTTGCCAATTGGACCGTCGCATGACTTCCGAAGCTTATAGCGAGTCGAAGCTTTTACCATCAGGTGGCACCCAATTTGAACGAGGACCACTTCACAGTCTGAACACTAGATGGCGCCTATTCCCGATATTCACTGGGTCTTTGCAAAGTTTTTGCGAGCTGGCCCCAAATTTTAACAGGGCCACTTTAAAGCTTTACGCAGGATCAACAATAATCACGGTCCGCGAGCTTCAAAATTCTACAGTCACCTCAACCCCAATGTAGCGGGAACCAGCTGCTGCTATTAGGAACCGTCACATGACGCCAAAATCCAGCGGCTCGAAGACCCCAAATGCAACAGCTAAGGGGGCGCCACGAGGCTACGAGTCCATGAACACCGTTTGAATCGCGCGCGCGCGAAATCACGTGATATGAAGACGAGCAACGTCACACGACCATGATCACATGACCTGCGTCAATGAAGCATCCTGTTTTTAACCGCATTACAAATGTCAGACCGACCTCCGGCGCACAAGTGACGTTCCGAGCCCCCACGCGACAGCTGAAGAAACACAAGCGACCGAGCTGAGCGTCGAAACAATGTATTTCATTCGCATATGAAAAAAAGAAAATAACATTCCGATCTCTCGAGACATATACGAAACCTGTCTAGACTTCTTTCTGCATGACGGAATTTTATAGATAGGCTTCGTCACATGACCTGGAGCAATGACGCGTTCAAATTCCGTGTAGGGTTGTTTGTTTGTATTTTTTCACCCAGATTACGAAAGCCATTCCCGAGGTGACGAGTCCGCGCAAGCACCGTTTGAATCGCGCGCGCGCGAAATCACGTGATGGGAAGACGAGCAACGTCACACGACCTGCGGCAATGAAGCATCCTGTTTCGAACCGCATTACAAAAGCCAAGTAGCGCGCGGGACATCACGTGATCTGAATGCACACACACACAAACAACTAACCCGACTTAAGCGGTCTTCGGAAGCGATGCTTCGGGCTCGTGATCAAGAAGTCGCGAGTTCGAGTCCCCGCCAGCAGCGGAGCCTTTTTTATCGAATAAAAGAGGCATTTACCGCGCAGCGATTCAAATTCAAAACACGTGACCGTCATGTGACCGGAGCGCAGCGCCCTCCGGATTCAGCACGAACCCTGTGCGACATCACCTGAGCGCCCTCTGTCGAACGAAGCTCGGACCCTGTGTGACATCACGTGGTTGTTGTCAGATGATGACCGCAGCTGTCAACACCTGGTCAACCACTTGTGGTCTGCGGTTTGTGGTTTGCGGTTTGAGGTTTGTGGTCTGCGGTTTGTGGTTTGCGGTCATGGTAAGTGACACGCTTCTGGCACGCGCCTGACACGTGACTTCACACGTGACAGGACCTTGCTGAGCTCCGATTGGTCACTGGCTAATGTCCTGTGGGCGGGGCCATCGATGCCCACTGCCTGTCATTGGTCACTGGGATGGGAGAGAGGGAAAGGGCCCCGCCCTACTGCGCTGTGATTGGTTGGATTGGGTTTGGCCCCGCCCTCCTGCGCTGTGATTGGTCGGATCAAGTTTGGCTCCGCCCCTTTGGGCGTTTGTTGACGTTCTGTGTGAGTTCGTACAGTTATTCTACTACTGCGCAAGCTAAACAAAATGCTGAGTACGACCGCTCTCGCCGAGATCTCCGCTACAAAATAGGCGATCTCGTGCTCAGACGAAAGCACGTTTTGAGCGATGCCAGCAAAGGCTTTTTTCTTCGCACCAAAAAGGTTGGGCCCGTACAAAGTGCGAGAAATACTTTCACCGCTCGTGTACAAGCTGACTGACCGCCGAATTCAGAAACCTCACTCAAACTACACTCAAACTTAAGGGCCCCTCCACTTCCTCGAGGAAGGCGCGAGGGCCGGCGCTGGCCAATCGCGACGGCGGGTCCGTCCTCGCGATTGGCCAGCGCCGGCCCTCGCGCCTTCCTCGCGGAAGTGGAGGGGCCCTTAAGTTTGAGTGAGGTTTCTGAATTCGGCGGTGAGTCACGAAAAGTCGGAGGGCCTGTGCATATTTGCGATCTCCAATCCAGAAGGGAAAACGAGGAGCAAAACCCAAAGCCACTCTTGCGCAAGAATGGACGCGAGAAAACGCCAGAAACGAGGCGCACCGCTACAATCTGCGAGATCGGAAAACTAATATCCGGAGTTTTCGCAAAGGCAGGCCCAATAACTGGCCAAATGTCACACTAATGTCGAATTGCACTGGGCGTTTTGGAGCGCACCGGGATCAGTTGACCAGATCCGGAATGGAGCACAAGATCCGAACGGGGTCGGGCCGCCGATGGATCCCCATGGAACATGACCACTGCTCCGGGATCGGCGGATGCCTTCCCGTCATTCAACTGCCCGGGAATCCCCTTTCCGCGGCCGCCGCGGTCGTTTCCAAGACGTTTTCGCAATCGCGGTGCTTACGCGTGTTCGACGCACGAGCGGCAGGAATGGCTCAGGAGCTTCTAGCAAAGATTTCCGGAATGCCCGTAGCGCGGCAAAACCTTCTCTTCTCCTTCCTGGAAAACGAACCGGCTGTCGAGCCAAGGGGTAAAGGCCCTGTCACACTGATGGAACAGTTGGACAACTCTATCCGGCAACACGGGGAAGTCGTGTTGCCGGCGACCTTGTCACATCGCGGCTAGAGCACTATATAGCTCCTTCGGAGCAGAGTAGCGCTATCTAGAACGCCATCTCTCGACGACTAGCGGCGAACACCCGGGGGTTCCAACTCCGAGCAGAAATGCATGGGGAACGTGAGAACATCGTTGTTTCTTCAATATTGTGGAGATGTACGGAACGTCAATCGTTTTTGACATAATAAAGGAACATTTTAGAATAATTTGCGCTAAGTTGCGTGCCACGTAAGGACGTAATTGTTTTTAAAAAATTCCCTGAGCGGAATCATGCAGCAGACGACGTGGCGACGTCACGGTGACGTCGCACCGTCCACGTGACCCGCTCCGGCCAACCCAGAAAGTCCATCTCCGCTGCGTACAACAATCGTCTGCTCCATACGCCATTGCCTTGGAAATTGCCTTTTCAAACTTTTCACACGCATCCGATATGATGAAAACTTTGATAAAGTGTTTAGTGCTTTACCCACTTCATGACAGACTAGTCTCGAAAAGTGTGAAGTTGGCGTTTATTTTTTAATCTGCCGTGTTGAGTCGATCTCCATGTATTCTCCCATAGGGCGGGCCGCTTCTGGAACCCTGAGTGCCACGTGACTCGCGCCGCGCTGCTCTGTCGGCCATGTTGTCGGCGAAACACGCGGATCAAAGGATTGCGCCACTCTGCTCCGTAGGAGCTATATAGTGCTCTAATCGCGGCAACAACAAAAGTCGGGCAACATGTTGCTGCCGCCCGGCAACCGTGTTGCCCGATTTGTTAACCGTCAACCCTGTCACACCGCGCTGACGGCGAGGACAACACAGGGAACACTCTGCCATCTTGATTGTTTACCTTCATTCGTGTGCGGCGCGGAATCGCTGGAAATGTGACTCTACAAAGTGCTAGTGCGGTCGAAGGGCCGGGAGTTACCACGGTACGACATCAACAAGTGACTGTGATTAGAAAACTTGACACGGGGAGTATTTTCCGCTTTTTATTTTATCGAAATGTTCTTCATTCGCTGACAAAGCAGTAGCCCTAACCGAGGAAAGTGACATCGCTGATATATGTTCGGGATTTACGCCACCGTATGAAGTGTTTCTGTCCGGTTCTTTCATGCAATTCCCATTTCTACTGTAAACTTGCGTTAGCACCGGCAGTACCCCAAAGCATCTTATGTAACGTAGTCTTAAGCTGAACTGACAGTGCTTCGAAATTGCTACACCGACACCATCGGCCTTCATAACAATCGGTGGAATAAATATTTTTCAACGCTGTCTACTTGTCTACCGCCTGCTATGTGATCGATTCATTCCCCCAAAACGTCCTGGGTATTTTTAAAACAAATCAGGTGTCTGGTAGCGGCTGTTTCCAAGTTCCAAGCATCAACGTCTACGCAATCGGGGCGCTAACACGTGTTCGACGCACGAGCGGCAGGAATGGCTCAGGAGCGTCTAGCAAAGATTTCCGGAGTGCCCGTAGAGCGGCAAAACCTTCTCTTCTCTTCTCCTTCCCAGAAAACGAACCGGCTGTAGAGCCAAGGGGTAAGCAAGCGGCCATTACCAATTCTTCTGAGGCGAGATCAGGCGAGATGCCCCGCGAGAAAGGAAGTCACGTGTGTGCGCCGAGGGCTGGCCCGGCTGGCTTCCGGTTGAATCCGCCGAAATCGGGGGAGCGACTTTTCTCGGATCCAGATCGAGATCTGGAGCAGGAGCTAATCCCAAACGACCAGTTGAACACGTCCGTCTCGATTTCACGCAGCGGATAACGCGGGCCTTTTCACACTTTGATACTGGCGCCATCTAGAAGTCGCGCGTTCAACCATTTCACGAGCCGCGCGCCATCTGGTGTCTGAAACGGACGAAAACATAGAGGTACCGCGCACTCTTATGAAGGGGGGAGTGTGGGAACCATTGTGTTCCCTCTATCCCTATCTAGGCCTAGCTTCAAGCAGGCCGTGGGAGTCGTCGTCACCATGGCGTCGGCCTCCCGGATACAAGGAACCACGAGGCAGAATTCCCCGAAGGGGCCGGTTCTCCCTTGCCCATTTGGGTGAATGCGCCATCATCACACCCTTGGGAGTGATTATGGACGCTTCCCGTTTTCGAGTGACCTTCTACCGGCTTCCCCGGGCGCGTCGATTTCCCGCAGGCTACATAAGCCGGCCACCACCTGTGGCCGGGGCTCTAGGTTAGCGGGGCTACACTCGACGGAGCACTCATCGTTGTTTTACTGCTCCCCCTTTTCCGTGATCCTGCCAGTTACGGCAGCGCGGACTCCCCTCCTGGTGATCCTGTCAATTAAGACAGTGCCAACCGTATTTCTCTTTTGTTCCGCCTACGGACGCAAGCGTGTGGCGTAAGCCCAATAAACACGTTGTACGGTATCCCTGTGTTTGGTGTGGTCTCCCCTCCCCCGGAGTCTAACGGCAGTCAACGGACGTACCCGGCCGTAGCCGTAATAGCAGCGGACTACGGAGTGGGTGTTGATCACTGCGATCAGCAAGGTAAGTCGAAACCCACATTTTGCAACCGACGAGTTACGGAGTGGGTATTTGCCTCACTGAGGCCTTTGGGGTAAACTAGAGTCCCACAACATCCACGTCACCTCTGATACGCTGCTGTCCTGACCGTTTCGCATTTGTAGCCAAAGAAATTATTTTAAGCACACTGAGCGACGTCAGCGCACAGGCGCACAGCAAATCTATCTCCGCCTCTTCCGCCGTCTTATAACTACCGCCCCGCCTTCTATAGGGCATTGAAGTTGCGAATACCAACGACCACTCCCATCTGGAAGCCCCCCAGTACGCCCCTTCAACGGAAGGCCGCCGTCAGACGGCGCTGCAACTCAGCCCCTGCCCAGAGCCGTGTATTGGGAGAGTTTGGCCATACATTGGTTTGAATAGGCTAGGATCTCGGTTCCAACCACAGGCCGCGAAACAGACCCTAGCGGTGATCATGATCTCTAAAAACGCGCCTCGACTAATTTAAGCTCTTTCAGCGTCACTCGAGTAAAAAAAAGGTATAACTCTTGGTGACTAAAAACTTGGCGCATGTGAGGTTTTCGTCACACCCATATTCAAGGGTAGAATAAACGAACGTCCGCTCCAAATCAGGGCCCACTTGCTAGAAACAGCGTCTCAGCTGAAACTGGGAAAGAATGCACTGGCCAAAGCCAGCGCGCGAGCCGAGCGGGACTCCGCGTCTCAAGACTCTCGCGCGCACCAGCCTTTGCACTGTTTTCTTTAGCCAGTCTCAGCTCAGAGGCTGTTCTAGCAAGCTGGCCCAGAGTAAACTGTCACCGATGCCCCGTCTCACAATCGACTGCTGTGCAGACAACGGCATGGCCATGAGCGCGTGCGTGGCTTTGGAAAGTGCCTCCTATGCTCGAGTTCTCGTACAAACAAATGCATTTCGCTGAGCTAGGCTCATGCGCTTGTGCCTTTGTCTTTACTGCAGACATTTGTGAGATGGACTACAGAGGCCGAGATTGAACGCTACTATTTCACGCTTTAAATGTCGTTTCCAATATTGCGACGTCGCGGTCTGCTGGTTGGTCGACGCTGTGTCGCACCTTTAGTTTACGCTCTAATCGCTCATTCACACTGGAAGCGGAACCGCGTTCGCAACCGCTTTGCGAACGCGGATCCGCTTCCAGTGTGAATGAGCGGTAACCGCGGGTGGAGTATTCGGCGCTGGCGGCGACCTTTGCTCCGCCCATTGGTCAAACAGTCCTAAAATACGGCTCTGGCTCTTGGTCAGAGGATATCGCGCGCTTTGAATAGGCTGGTATTGGCGGTGATGGTAGCGTATTTAATTGCAAATTCAATGGCCGGATGTGCGCCCACTGAACACAAGTTATCGGTATAGGTTTCTGTGCCAAGTGTAGCAATTAAATGGATGAATTTGTTCAACAAATTAAACCGATATACACCCGAGGATCCACCCCTTTGCAAGTCGCGCAAGGGGACTTCAACGGGAGTTGTATTTCACGAATTCTCGGCAATTAGTTATAACCCCCCCCCCCCCCCCCCCCCCCCCCCCCCGCCCACCCAAAGTACATCAAGTTGAGTCCGAATTCGTCAAAATATTATTCACAAAACATAATATCCGTGTTAGTAGATTGGAGTTTTAATTCGCAAGTCAAATTTCTAGCTGGTATGGCGTTTGAAAGTTCGTCATTTGGATCAACCGGCGATTGAAAACGTGCGCCTTTTTATTTTCCTTCTTCAAAATGTGTCTGTAGCTTCGTCTAAAATGTTTAACTTTTGTATTTGGCTAACATATAAATTTATGAAGTCAACAAATATGGCAAGTTCAGAGAAGTCGCCATTTTTTAAAAAAACGCATTATTACAAAAAGTGTGCTAAAAACTGAATGTGCGAAATTATTGTGATCAGTAAAAAAAAAAAAAAAAAAGAGCACAATAACGAGGCGAAAAAGGGGTCACTCCATGTCAAACGTCCCAGGCATTGCTCTCGACCACCTGTGATTTCTAAAAAAAAAAAAAAAAATTCATGGCCTTTTGCCGCATTGTCCGTAGCCATGCCCTAAAATATTTTTGACGAAAAAAATATTTTTGTTGGCGTGAGCGCGGTTTTAACTTTTAAAAATAGCTTGAAACTAGGTATCACTCTATAATTTATGAAAAATAAGCTTTTCTATGAAACACCCAATACTATTTTTCTCTTTACTCTGCACGCGGCTTTCGACTTTGAATGTGGTCGGGCTTGTGGAGTTTTGTTTAATTTAAATATATTTTTTAAACACAATTTTTTTTTGAAAATATTGACATTTTTGTTATTTTATTAAAAAAATATATATAATTGCTCCGGGGACTTAATAGAACTTTTTACCGGCTTCCCTGCAGGTATATATTTTATAAAAATATGTTTAAGCCGCTCAAATAAATATCTCTCAGTAAAAAAACAATCCTGATTTTGCCAAAAAGTACGTTTTGACGCAAAAACAGCTGTTTATTTCACCCTGAGGTGTTCTAAGTAAAAATACAAAATGTGGTGGGTTTGGAAGAACAATCGATTGTCTCTTGATTTTAAAAGTTTAATAAAATTGATTTGTGTTTAAAGCGAGGAAACAATTTTTGAAGTTGAACTCTCGCAGCACAACCCGGCGTCGCTTCTTAACGCCTCTTCGCCGCACAACACGCCACCGGCGACGATAGCTGACACGATTAGGTCCAAAGAAAGAACGGAATTTACTGCCGCTTTCACTTGTCCGTCTTTTCAGCTGCAAGGGAAGAAACGGCGGGAATCGTGTTGATGATCGGAGGTGCCGCCAGTGCGTCGCCATAGCAGGCCCGTTGTGCGCTTTGTATCGGAAGGCGGCTCCTCACACTCTCGAACGCGATGCCTAATCGACGGGCGGCATCAGCTGACGTGGACTTCTCCTAAAAGGGAAACCCTACAATATCGCCGCGAAATCTAGCCGTCACGCATACTGCAGTTAAAAGCGGAACTATTCAGCGACGCAATAATTTGCAGTTTCAAAGCCGATTTAAACACAAACGAGGCGTGAGCCTCCAACGGCGCGCATTCGTTAACACCACATCGCCTCGTCGTTTGACATTGCCCGTTCCCGGGGCTTTTGTGTTGCTGTCTACATCTGTCCTGACGTCGGGAAGAGAGAGTGATTGCGATGTGTACGTAAGAAACAGCAAGCTTACTAGTGGATGCTCTGACCCGGCAGCGCTAAGCATCTGCTGATATCAAGACAGTGGACAACCACAGGAGGACACCGCCGAGCAAAACACTCGAAATAGGAAAATTCTTAAAGCAACAAGAGTGGAAAAAAGCTTCTTCCCACCAAGATGTACCCGACAACTTGAGGTCCTGCTGTCTACCTGCGTGCGCAAACCGTGACACCGTCGTAAGCTTTGGCAGGCTCGACGGTGGCGTGCTGTGCAGAGAAGATGCGCAAGGAACGACATCAGGTTGCGGCGCGAGAGCTCAACTGCAAAATGTTTTTTTTCCTCTTTAGAACAAAATTATTTTATTTAATCTTTCAAGAAAAAACGACAAGAAACTCTTCCGTAAAAGTCACCATGTTTCGCATTTTTCTTTGGGCCACCTGAAGGCAGAATTGACGGCGCTTCAAACGAAAACACGCAATTTTGCACAAATTTAGTTGTTTTTCTGCATGATATTTAGTTGTACGGCCTAAAACCTTTTTTTTTTTGGCACTATACCTACGGAGCCGTCAATAAGAATTCTTACACTCACCTGAAGCAAGGAGATAGTTAGTAACGAAACTTTAAAAAATGCTAAAATTCTTAAATATTCCTTATTTTTCAAAATTGCTCGAAGCCAATATTCATGAAGCTTAGTACATAGCAATCCAAATACTGTGTGGTTTTTAGGCAAAATTATTCCACCGTTCTATGAATATATCTTGCTTCTCATGGAGAAGTAAGATATATTTATAGAAAAGTCCACGTCGCCTGGCGCAGTGAGAAGTCCACGTCAGCTGATGCCGCCCGTCGATTAGGCATCGCGTTTCGAGTGTGAGGAGCCGCCGTCGGATACAAAGGGCACAACGGGGCTGCTATGGCTACGCACTGGCGGCACCTCCGATTATCAACACTATTCCCGCCGTTTCTTCTCTTGCAGCTGAAAAGACGGACAAGTGGAAGCGGCAGTAAACTCCGCTTTTTCTTTGGACCTATTCGTGTCAGCTATCGTCGCCGGTGGCGTGCTGTGCGGCGAAGAGGCGTTAAAGGGGCCCTCCAACAGTATTTGAGCGTCTACTTTTTTTTGCGGTTTCTCCACGCTAGTGGTCCCGGAAACCCAGTGGACAACAAAAGAGTTTAAAAATATTAGCGCATCATATTTTAATTTGACAACTCGGAAACACCTCCTCTGACGGTGGCGCCGCGAGGTGCCGAATGCGCGCGCATAACGGCGCTCCCTTTCACTATACGTCACATTCACTGGGTTTCGTGATTGGCGAGAGCCGACCCAGAAATTTTGAAGCGGAATAAAGTATATCACACGTTAACCGTCATTATTTCTCTAAAAAGTCGTTTTTATTGAGCTAATAAAGTTGCAAATTAAAGTTCAAAAAGGGCGAAAACAACGCCTCGTCGCTCATGCGCGCCTCCCAGCGGCAGAGTACTCGCCGAGGCAGCCGAGGCTGGCCGAGGCGGCTCCGGTGGCGCAGTTGCGGGAGACGAGCCTTCCGCGGCTGTCGAAGCGGACTGAGGCAGAGACGCGGCGCTTGCGTGGTGTGTCCTCGTACGGTGCGACGCCCAGCTCCGCACTCCTTTTCAAGAATTCGGCGCTCAAAATCCGATAAGCCCGGTAAATTCATCGATGATGGCAACCCGATTCCAAAGCTACGATGGTTGCAGCGAGGCCTAATGGCCGACCGGGCCGACGGGCCGGACGGGCCTGGACGGGCTATCAACCAAACTCGCATCCAATTGGCCAACCGCTTTGCTCCAATCGCTAAACTGTTTCATTTTACGTCATGAAGCGCAATGTTTTGCTTATTTAAAGTTGTTTTCTGCAATATTTAATTTGCTTATAACTCACAAAATATTGCGAATTTCTGTAATATTTTTTTCCCTCGGTGTTCCTGCTTTCATGGAGCTCCGTTTCAGCGCGAACTTCAAACCAGTCAAAATATTGTTGGTGGGCCCCTTTAAGAAGCGACGCCGCGTTGTGGTGCGAGAGTTCAAGTTCAAAAATTGTTTTCTCGCTTTAAACAACATTTAGTTCGATTAAACTTTCAGAATCAAAAGACAACCTATTGTTCTTCCAAACCCACCATATTTTGTATTTTTACTTAGACCACCTAAGGGTGAAATAAACGGCTGTTTATACGTCAAAATGCACTTTTTGGCAACATCAGGATTTTTGTTTACTCCGAGCTTTTTAATTGAGCGGTTTCAACATTTTTTTGTAGTTTATATGCCTGCAGGGCAGCCGGAAAAAAGTTTTATTAAGTCCCCAGACCAATTAAATATTTTTTAATAATATAACAAAAATGTCAAAATTAAAAAAAAAGTTGTTTAAAAAAATATTTAAATTGAACAAAACTGCACAAGCCCCAACCACATTGCAAGTCGAACGCCGTGCAGATTTAAGAAAAAAAATATTCTTGGGCGTTTCATAAAAAAAGCTGATTTTTCAAAAAATATAGAGTGATACCTAGTTTCAAGCTATTTTTAAACGTTAAAACCGCGCTCACGCCATCAAAACAATTTTTTTCGTCAAAAATATTTTAGGGCATGGCTACGGAAAATGCGGCAAAAGGCCATGCATTTTTTTTTAGAAATCGAAGGTGGTCAAGCGCAACGTCTGGGACGTTTGACATGGAATGACCCAAAGACAAAATGCTTTAAAAAAAAACACGAAAACACGTAGAGACGTTTAATAAACCACAAAAAGCGGCATTAGAGCGCAGCTCTTAAGCGCGATCCAAACCAACGCTTCTTTTTGCGGCTGTAGGTCGTGCGCACGCCGGATGTGACGTATTGCGTGACGTCGCGCCGCTTCTTCGCTCCTTCCGGGCGCGCATAAGAAAGTTGGATAATTTCAACATCTTTCTGAACGCGCACGAAGAAGCGCTGTGACGTAGTAGGGCGCTCCTGTCTCCCGGCCAATCGGTGGAGGGCACTGCTCCGCGTTTCTTCACCGTGTCTGCTGGCCGCCGGTCGAGCGCAGCCGCCTTAGCCGAAGCAGATTATTTTCGCAGAAGTTGCCTGCGAGAATGGCCCATATGGCTGCATCTATGAACTTTGCCCCTGTTTCCGATGCGAGGAAGGTGACCGAAAAGAAGGCTGCTGCGGACGCGCAGAGGCATGAAGAAGCTGCGCAGAAGGCCGCAGAAGCTGCCGTCTATGATGACCAAAGCAAGTGCTTTCAGTTGCTCGAGCTCGTCCAGAGAACTACCCTTGGTTGTACGAGAAGCTTCGGCGCGACGACAAAGACAACCCGAAACGGGAGAACGTCTCGAAGGAGGTCGCCCGTCTGTTGGGCATCGTGCGCTGTAAGTACGGTTTTGCAACCCCTGACATCGTGTTTTCGCATTTTGTGTTGCGCGCATGGTTTACTTGATATCAATGATATGTGATGGTGTTGAATTGTTTTTGTAACAATATTGCGGAAACATCATTCAAAAATCGACAGACGAAGACGGTAATATTTGCAAATACTCAAATGCTTTCTTTTTCTTCACGTTTTTGCGTTGTTTTGACGGTTGTTTCAACCAAAAATGAGAAGGAAGATAATCACTGCGTCGCCTTTAATCCTCTTTTTGTTCAGCCTACGAGAAAGTGTTGTCTCGGTTGTATGGAAAAGGCTGAACTCCATTTGTGTCCTTCAGACAATCAGTCATATTTAATTATAACTTTCGATTGAGCCAAGCATGTTTAAAATACTTCTCGAAACGAAATGACAAGTTGCAGTACCATACCATACCGGCCGAACCAAATTTTTACGATTCTTCCTTTCCTTTATAGATTTGTTCCAATTGGCCCACAAAGTATACGTAGCATCGTACACATAGCAGATGTTAGCGAGATTGGTACTAAATGTCTGTACTTGATTCACTGCTAAGTTGATGGGCAGTGAAAGCTATGTACTGTCTCTAGATCAGTCAGTCACCTGCCCCTCAGTGCCTGATCCATTCTATGCCCGTGACTACCCGGAGAGTATGACCACGTTGTATGCATGCACCCTATTGTTGATTGTTCCTGCGAGCATGTATTGAATTGAATTGGTTTTATTTAGACACTAGGTCTAGGGTAACAGGGCAAAAGGCAGATTAACTCTGCCTGACGTGGCCCTATCACCCGTTTACAGTGCTCAGCAGGCGAAAACAAAAACAATTAACATTAAAGAAGTACAAGAAGATACAATAGCACATCAACAGCAATCAAAACAGCATATTTTGTACAAAGCTTATACAAACGTTAGTGCACTTAACACTTTGGAAATAAATGAAACAGGTTATACAACTCATACGCAATGAAAATACAATCTAAAATTATTTACTAAACGTGACATGATAGAAGGTACCGCTTTATACTAATTTTAAAGCTGTGTTTTGATACACAATCTGAGATTATTTCTCTAACAGCGGGATGTTTATTTAAGAAATCAGGTATTAAGTATGCTAATTGGTGATGTCCATAATTCGTTCTAGACCAAGGTATTCTATAGGAGCCGTGTCGAAGATTGTAACGTGTATTACTAGGAAGAAGTGCGTCAAAAAACGGGTGGGGTCACTGATTATTTCGTTATAGATATACATTGAAAGTTTAAGAAGGAATAGCTGACTAATGGTAAGAAAACCGTATTTAAAAAATAGCTGTGCTGTGTGATCAGTATGCTGAAGGTTTTCTATACAACGTATCGCTTTTTTTTTTGCAAAAGAAACAACCTATCAATATTTGTTTTAGTTGTTGAACCCCAAACTAATAAACAGTAATGAAGATGAGAGTACACTAATGTATAGTACAACTGACGTTTTAACCACCATGGAACCAGCAATCTAACTTTGTATAAGATACCAATAGATCTTGAGATGCTTGCATGCATTTTATTTATATGAGGTGTCCAGCTTAGATTTTCTTCAAAAAGAACTCCTAAAAATTTATAAACGTTGACACGCTCGATCACAGAGTCTTGGAATTTTAAAATAATTTCACAATTGTCAGGTTTACTTCGTGGTTTAAAAATTACATATTTTGTTTTCGTAACATTTAACTGAAGTTGATTAGAGTCAAGCCAATCCGATAACTCGTTGAGCCACGTGTTAGCAGCAACTTCTAGATCACGTAAAGATGAACCAGAAAAAAGATAAGCTTGTATCGTCGGCTTACAAAACTATTTCAGGAGTGTTTGTTATACGTACAATATCATTAATATAAATAATAAAAAACAGAGGACCTAAAATAGACCCATATGGAACCCCATGCGAAATTTGTTCTGGCTTGGACAGGTATTCGTTAAAACACGTATATTGTGACCGACAAGATAAGTAACTACGTACCAAATCTAAGGCAACACCTCGAATTCCATAAAACGGTAGTTTATAATACAATACATCATGTTTAATGGAATCGAACGCTTTTCTAAAGTCTAGAAATATTCCAGTGGTAAATAGTTTATTTTCAAAATTATTAATTAATTTTCTTTGATATTAAGTAGCGCCATTTCTGTTGACTTTTTTTCTTGAAACCGTATTGCTGCATTACAAAAACATCTCTATCATTCAAAAACTTACTGAAGCGTTTTTTTTATCAGATGTTCTAATACTTTTGAAAACAAAGGAAGTACGGATATGGGCCTATAGTTATTAATATTGTCAAAAGAACCTCCTTTGTGAAAAAACAGCAACTCTTGCAATTTTCATGCCATCTGGAAAAGTACCAGTTGCTAATGCGATATTACATATATGCTGCAGAGGAGAAACACAAAGATCAGCGACAGCTATGATTGGTATGGCCTTGATATCAATCTGCTCCGGCTGCTGTATTTATATTTAAAGATTTAAGGATAGGTATATTTCTTGTTCATCAGTTGGGGACAGGAAAATAGAGTCTTTGACTGCAGATGAAATATACTTGTCTAGGCTATCTTTTGACCCACGTGGTTGCAGTGACGAACCCGCACTTATAAAATATGAATTAAATTTGTCCGCCAAAAGGCATCACTGTACTAAATACCATCAAACGTTAGTTTACAAGGTATCTTACTTTTTGGATTTCCAAATAGCTTTGACGTACTCCAAGTTTCTAGGTTCATTCGATACAGCTGCGAACTTGTTTTTATGGTATTCTTCTCTTGCTTTCTTAAGGTCTTTACTTAATTTGTTTCTTTTCTGTTTATATTCCAGTAATATTGCTTGGTCCCTTAGACGGAAAAACTTGTCGTATAGTTTGTTACGTTCGTTAATTCTTTTATACAATTCTCGTGTAACCCACGGTTTCCTAGATTTTTTTTATTTTATTATCGGTCGTAGAGGAAATGCTTCATTGTAAATGTGCTTTATCTTCTGCAAAAAAAATTCATAACTCAAATTTGGGTCTTTTTCATCATAGACGTCATCCCAACTCATATCTTCTATCATGTCACGGAAAGCATCGACGGCATTTATACCAAAATTTCGTCGTAATACAGGAGGATCACGATAACGACAATTTCGCTTCTTAATTAGTGGTAAAAAACAGTATATTGGCAAATGATCACTTAAATCGAACGTAAGAATACCCGCAATAACATCATTTGGATCATGGCTAGTAACACACAGATCGATTAGTGTTTCACTTTCCGACGTTACTCTCGTGGGTGAATGAATAACGTTTGAGCAACCAAAAGATTCAACAACGTCAAGGAAACGCCGACAGGAACGACTGGATATTAGCAAATCGATACTTAAGTCACCAATTAAAACAAATGGTAAATTGAGAGACGACATGTATTCTAGAATTTCATTTACGTATTAAGAAACTCATCGATATCGCCCGACGGGGGACGATAAACTGAAGCAATCAGTGACCCAAGGCATTTTACAACAATGGACTCATAATGGTCAAACATGTGTAAACTCCGACAGGACTAAATAGTCAATGTTATCTTTAAATAAAGTGAAGTACCCCCTCCTCTACGGTCTTTTCTGTAAACACCTCCGACTATATCCTGGAAAAATTACGA
>JABSTQ010008965.1:0-47780 GCA_013358835.2 Ixodes persulcatus
CCGGTGTCGGTTTTTTGGTAGAGGCCTGTCGTTACAGACTCCATTAAAATTTATAACTCACATTGACTAGGTTCAAATAACCTAAATTAGGACTGAGAAGATTAAGAATTTTATGCTTGAGTTATGTCAAAAGCAGGCTGAATTAAGATAAACATGTACCTGCCAGGTGCTGTGGGCCGAATTTAATTTTACCGAGCGACCGTGCCACCACTGTGAATTTTGTTCCGTCAACACCGACAAGATAGGTCTCGCAGCCCCGTTTCTTCGGTGAACCTGCAAGTCAAAGAGACACAAAAACCATCTTGTCTTGGTGAGGTATTGCAAAGGTCTTGAACATCTTGTTTCTAAAATTGGCCTGTTACCTCCTCTCAATATGGCAGGACAAAAGTAAAGCTATCAAATACATGAGGTACCAATCTTGGTGGTAAAACTTGGGGATTCACACCAGCACGGGTGAGTACTAAAGGGCAAAAAAGTAGGTATGTATGACGTGCACGTGATATCATTGAAGCAGAGAGCTACGCTTTATTTTTTGTATGGAACAGAAATATATGGCGGAAAAAACAACACATTAAGAACGAACAAGAGCGTCCTGCCCTGCTTGCTTTGTCTCTTTCTCTTCCACTTATAAAGTACCCTGATACTGCAGATAAGGTCCTTATATGCAGGCTGTGTTGTTCCATGGCATTCTGTGCAGTTTGTGGTTTATTTGGTACTGGTTTCGGTTCCCCTTCTTTTATACGATCATGCAGTCGACCATAACCTCTCCGCTTTCCCACCGCCCTTCGAATCTTTCTGCAAAGTCATATCACGGGACATTGTTATATACTAAAGCCGCACAGTTACCACAAGCTTCCAGCCCACGGTGTAACAAAGTCATCTCTCAATTCCCAAGCCTCCCCTTAGCACAGTGGTGGAGTCAGTTTCAACTTCTTTGATTCCTGACTTCAATTCTTGATAGGGGGCTTTTATATTTATTTTCTTCCTTCTCATTTATGTGTTCTTTCATAATGATTTTCGTCCTAGTTACACATTTTGATTACATCATAACACTCAATTTCCGGAATCCCAGTTTTTATTCTGGATTAAAAAAAAATGCATTCGCACCAACTATATAAATGGATAGATGTGACTGCATGGTATTATGCAGGAGTTTAAATCATTAAAACAAATAGCATTTTTTACATCCTGGTGGTTCAGATAGCTTCACCTCTTAAGCAATCGGTCAAACTGTGACTAAGACTGCGCTGCTTATAGAATCACTAGTCTTTCATGATGTTTTTTTTTTTGTGTATTGCTTACAAAAAATACCTAGCCATGTCCATGTCTCACAGGCTTCCATCTGCTAGTTTTAAAGTGTAAAAAAAATAAGTGATGATATATCAAGCGCAAGTAGAAGGCTTCTAGCACACCTAGTTAACCAAAACGCTCCCGCTTGTGAGCCATTTCTCAGAGTACGCCAGAAGAAAGCAGTTGCGCTTTACACAGGTGTACCAAAACAAAACGGTGAAGCTTGACATGTGTACATTGGTGCAAAAGTTGTAATGCTCGATGTGAGCGCATTGGTGCAATGCAGCGAAGCTTGATGTGCGCGCCCTGGTACAAAGCAACGAAGCTTTCATGGCTGCACACTGATGCAAAGCAGTAAAGCTTGACATTGCAGGTTGATGCAATGTGGAAAAGTGGGATGTGCATGTGCTGTGACAAGAAGTGAAACTTGATGTGTACAGTGCGCCGCAATATGAAAGACCCACTGGGAGCGCGTGGCTGAGGCGGGGCTGGGGGGGGGCGCTGCGAGCGCTCGGGCAGTTCCATTCTGCTCGAGGAGGTTCGAGGGGAGAAGCTCACTCGGGGCTCAGCTAAGCGCGCGCTTATCAGTTGTGCGGTTTGTGCTGAGCCCCAAGTGAGCGTCTTCCCTCGAAGCAGAATGGAATTGCCCGGAGCGCTCGCAGCGCCCCCGCCAGCCACCGCCTCGGCCACGCGCTCCCAGTGGGTCTTTCATATTGCGGCGCACTGTACACACTGGTGCAAAGTGCTGAGGCTTGACAGGTGTGCATTGGTGCGAAGTTGTAAAGCTTGACGACGCATCCAATGGTGACACGTGGCAAAGTTAGATGTGTGTACACTTCTGCAAAGAGGTGAAGCCTGATTGCTGTGCACTGGTGGAAAGCAGTGAAACGTGATGTATGCACGCGGAAGAAGTTGGTGAGCTTAACATGTGGGCACCGGCGAAACTGATGGTGGCGAAACTTGATGCATGCATGCCAGCGCAAAGTGATAAAGTTTGAAGCATGCGCAAAGAAAACCTGCCTACATTGTGCCGCTGCTGCATTTTTTCTCTTAGACAAAACAGGCGCTTATCTCAGTGTCATTTCAGTGTCCTCTTCACTACACAATAATTTGTTAATTTTACAGTATGCATATAAACAAATGTATATAGATGAACCAGATAATACATCTATATCATTCTGATTAGGTTAAATTATGAGGCAAAGCGCTTGCAGTGGAAAAGACAGAGAAATAAATCTTTATTGAGATATTGACTGACGGTAGACATTGAGTCTGCTGACTGCACCATGTGATCTCCACCAGAATTTGAGGCAGGTGGCTCTGGTGGCAGTGCGTCGGACCGAAAAACACCCTCGCAAATGGGTGTTGACGCTGCGGTACATTAGTGGTGTTCAGGTACAAGAAGTGCCTGCACGACAACCATTCAGGAATTTCAAATCAACAAAAATATCGAAAAAGCGTTTTTTATATCACCACTTTAATGTTTCATATTCGAGTACCTCTTCGCCAACATAGACTTAATATAATGTGCGCTAGAGGATCAAGTGGCGCTAGTGTGCTGACGCAAGTTGAAGCAGGATGCAACCAGTCCGAAATTGACTTCAGGTAATGCATTTCTATGGGAAAGAGTGAGTGCATTTTCTCCCTGCGCTCGATCATAAGAGCAAATATCCCGAATAATTCGCACGTACTAGGTAACTTGTAACAATTCTCAGTCAGGCCGATGAAATAATTGGTCAGTTTACGGCATTTATCTTTCAAATTCATCGCATTAAAAACGGTGCTTAACGGCTTCGTAGTGTTTTTATGTGGACTTCTGGACACCGTTAGCGCGAACACGACGTCGGCGCTTTCCGCTGAGGGATATACTTGCCAAACAAACGAAGGACACCTGGAAAGCCAAGAAAGACGGCAAGAACCATGCAGTAACACTGTATCAGTAACTACCGTGCATGTAAGATCAAAATAAATTGAAGCTACGTAATACATATCGATTTTAAATAAGGAAGTACCGCTTTGTTCTTTCTGCTCGTGAAGATGTGCGAAGACGTTTGTTCTGCGTTGAAAACATCACCCGCACGCTCGAAATCTTTGAGAACAAGTGCCCGATAAAAGGTGCCGGCAGAGAAAACAATACGAACAGACACATTTCCTAGCCCACATACTTTATTCTTTATTTGAATTTTTTTATCCGCTCATGCACGACGGGGTCATTTTCACATAGTGACAGGACTAACATATTATAAAATATAAGCGCCACCGGGATGCTGGCGAGCCTTGAACTCACTCTATATTTTTTTTATTGTAATTTTGCTTTGAATCGTCGCTTGTTTTTACACACCTGCTGCAGAACACACGTTTGGTACTGAAATGTAGCGAAGTTAAACATCGTTCACTGATGAAAAAAAATACGCAAACTAAAGCAATTACACTTTTACAATGTTAATTAAGGTACATACTATTCGCTATGACCAAATAACCAATGTGTTCCGCGTTATTTTCCGGCGAAGAGGCAAAATGCACGCGCGTTTTCCCATAGGATGCACAGGAGCACAGCAAAAGTAGACTGGTTGCTGTCTGCTTCAATTGCGTCACGGAAGTCCATAGACAATAGCGCCAGTTGAACCTCTAGCGTACATTATAATAACTCTATGTTCGCCAACCGTGAATACGCTATTTCCTCCCAAAGTAACAAAAAAATAGAATACCATAAGGAAAAAACTTGGATTTTGATTTTATAAGTTGTGATTTTATTGTCATGTGTTATTGCCTTACAAAGATTTTTATAGATAGTGACAAATTTCCCTAAATTCGGCATTATTGCTGTCAGTTATTAAACAATGTGCTCGTCACTTCCCTGAAACAGTTAGTCCTGCATTGCGTGCATTATAAGATTTGAAAACACATGTTGCTGCCAAATATCGTTATTATTAGAATTATTACCTTTTGTGCTTCCCATTGTGTGGTCAGGGACTCCCAACTTCTGGGCGTAAAGAACGTTCCAGTCACGTACGTTGCCCATGGCATTTTTTCGCCAGTGATCGTCGTTGTTTTCAAAAGTGCACTTGGCTGCAGAATCAACCAAAAGTGAACCAATAGGAATAAACACAGTGTACAATGCCTTATAGATCAATTATAGTTACTTTTTAAGACGGAATACATAAATCAAGTATATAGAAATGAGTCCATAAGGACATATAAATTAGGTTCTCTTTTTGCGAGACAAGTTGTTTTGATGACAGCCGCAGCCCCACTTCGTTGCCTGGGTGGCTGCCCGACACGCGTGTCGACGTTCGAAAAGACCCAACCAAGATCCTTTACGAGTCTTGGACAGAGCTAGCCTCAAACTCTCAGACTCTCTTCGGCCTTTTCTGCCCAAGGTAGGATCTGTGGTTTGCAGTGTGACAAGCGTGTTCTAAGTGAGCTGTAACTTCCTTCTGTGACACCAAAAATTTAAGCGATGCGAATGGAATTGTAAAGAAACGGTGCTATGTCGTGCTGGTGCAGCAATACGCGAGGGCTCAAATTTAATTACGCACGTTCCATTTTTTTTTTCGACCTTTATAACGAAGGGACTGTTGCAACTCCACTTTTTGACGGCCCAACATAATTCGTTGTAAAGGCTTCCGACTATAGGGTTGCCACCAACGAGAAATATTTATAAAAAAAAAAAACTATACATGAGCGCCATTAGTATTTTTCATGCAGTCGTCTTTGGATACCACCCATTTTTCTTGATGCACAGCTGGGCATCTTAGGAGGAGTACACAAATATCGTTTTCGAATCACCTGGCATAGGTTTTAAACGGGACCAAACGTGTCGGATGTGAGCTTTATATGTGAAATTTCTCCTATACCGTAAAACACTTAAATTTGCGGGCTGGGTATGTCGTTAATATTTGGAAACATTAGGTTCAAAATATTTAGCATGAAAGCATCTTGTGATTTGAAGTGAAAAGCTTTGAAGCCTTCACATTATTAAGACGTTTTTTTCGTGACCTTTTCAAATCCCGAAAATTAAGTTGCCTAAAAGGACAATGAAATTGATTGTTTGTTTTTTCCTATGTTTCTGTACGTTCTGCTGCTGACTGAACAGGGAGGATGGAGCCTTGTCAGGCGATTTAAAGCGCCTTTTGCCCCATCCTTTCAGACATTTGTCTGAATAAAGAATATTATTATTATAATGAAAAAAAAAAAGTTATTTTAAAGGGTCCAGATGGGACGCAAATTTTCTATATGTGAATTTTTGCACATAAAAATGTTTTAGCGATATTTACACCTTTCGACACAATTTACGGGGGGGGGGGGGGGGGGGGGGGGGGAGAGAGACCCATGCTCTCTGGCCCCGCTCGTTGCTTACAAAACTAAGCACCTTTTCTCGACTCTCATTGGTTGGAGAGATGACTGACATGCCAAATGTTTGCTGCGAAATTGTTTCATTATGCCGTAATAGTATTTATATCGACAATAGTTTTTTTTGCTTGACAAGAAAATAATCTAGATAGTTTAATCATTGTTTTCAAAAATATTCCGAGATTGCCTTTACGTTTCTACTTCAAACGACAACATACAAGGGTTCCGTCGTTTCCGGCGTGCTCAACGCGTATAGCTCGTTGAGCTTTTTTTTTCTTTTTTTTTTTTTACGAGCGCAAGTCGTTTTGCGTTAATCGAGGTGTATAGAGGAACATCACTTCAACCAAATTAGTTTACAGTAAACAGCTGTCGCACGTACGCGCATTCGGAAGCGCTGGGCAGGTGCTTGGGTACATAGCGGGACTGGCTTAAGCCTAGCGTCCCACATGTTGGGGCTGAATAAAGGTGTTTGTTCACGTAAGAGCGGCCATACAGCTATGTGAATTTTGCAACAGTTGTGATTACAAACATGGTATAATACCATGAAAATACCTACACAAGTGAGATTTTGCGAACCATTTGGCCGAAGCAATCGGGCTTTCGGCTCGCATCAAGTTTGTCTATGTTCCCGTTATTTCGTTTCAAAAGGCCAGTAGCTCTAAAATTTTCACTGCACTTGGCCTAACAAAGCGAATATTTTACGTCGCGTTTTAATTGCTCGTCATGACACTCACCCGCCACGCTCGCAGATGCCATGAGAAAAAATAACAAGGACAGTAAAGCTGGAAGAACTGCTGATTCGTTTTGATGATTTCTTTAGTCCTCGGTCGCTTATTACCGGACATCGTTAGACTCTGACAGCCGCTTGTATTGTACCGTGGCACGTGCATGATGGAGTGCTAGAACTTAGCTTTCATGGTCGCGTCTTCTGAGCGCTGCAGATGTTTTTTGACGGGGGCGGTATAGCAGACGGACGGATGTGACAACGAACGCCAACGGGCAGCTTTCGTGTTCGCGTCTCACGGGCATTGCAGACGACGATAGACGATGGTGAAATAGCAGACGATGCCGGAGGCTGCAGCGCGTCTGCTCGCGCAACTAGCAAGCGGTGTTTGACACCAAACTAGACAAACCGGATGTCGCGAAAAAGAGATACTAGACTTTTAGCGTTTTCATCCGAGTAGCCGAGCAAATACAGTAGTAATAGGCGGGACCACTGATCTTTGGGAGGTGCTTAGAGCGTGCCGTGACCTCCACTGAAATTACGCCTAAAGGCAGGTTCCCACAGCACCGTTTTTCTTAGGTTTTTATCCGGTACTTATAAGTCACCGAAACATTCGTGTCTCGAATTTCGCGTGCCAGGTTATATTCTTGAACTGGTAGTTACGCTTACTATGAAGCACATGTGTCCCGGTGACTTGTGGAGTAAGGAGCTGTAAGCCTTCATAACGTAACGTAATGTGAAAAAATGGGGCTGTGTGAACCAGCCTTAATGGCGTAAATATTGCGCTAATTTTGTTTTCTTTTGTGAGAAAATACTAAAAACAAAACAATACATGTCCCATCTACGCCATTTAGAAGGCAATTTCAATTTCAGTGTCCCTTTAAGAGTAATTAATGACCGGCAGTGCGGTGGTCAGTCACTGTATTGCATTTTCTTGTCAGCCTTTCATATTTAAACATATCTTTTGCTGAATAAACGTCCACTTTCAAATAAACCACCGAGAAAACGTATTCCGTGTTTCACGAGAAGGTGAACTGTGCTGAATTTTCGGGTGCCCTGGAAATTCATCTCGGTACACTTAGTTTCTTGTCTTCCGAGAACAGATTTGCATCGGCACGCCAGCCGAGTCGCCTGCGAATTCCGTCAAACCACACACGCATCTTTCGCTGTCACTCAGAGAAAGGAAAGCTCAGTTTTTCTGACAGACGCCGATAGGGGTGAAAACTTCGCGACTTTTCCCTGGGCTTGTATTCACCCTGTGACTCGCAAGGCAATGTGAATATGTAGCAAACACTTTCGTGAAGCAACGCCATGAAGAGACAAGCATTAAAGTAGCAAGAACTAACAACTACGGTGCCTGGAACCCATCTCCGACTGGGGTGTCTGCCGTGTTCTAAAAAGCGGTCTCTCGACTTTCGCCCGATGACGTCACTGTCACCGGCAGCGATCCTTGCAGCGTCACCGCAGCTGTGGTATCATTGCCGACGCCTGTACTGCCGCAGATCCCTCCCCAGCTTGGCAGTTCACGGAAGCTGCGGCAGCCCCGAGTTGGAATTCCGCGACGACAGCGACACTCGCACTTGCTCGTTCTTTTTGCCGGTACTTCTCGCACCAACTGCCAGGATTGTAAGATCCCAGAGCGTGACACGCCTGCTTCTTCTTCTTGAGCATTGTGAATAAGATGGGGGAAGGGAGAGAGGGCCAATTGTGGATGCGCACCTGGTGATGCGATTCGTTGTCACATCTAGACACCTTTTGATTGGCGGGCGGGATAAGGCACTAAACGCACCAGTGGAAGACGCGCTCCAGGCATCATACTTATTCATTTTCGTAAGATTAGGTACCACGTGTGAAAAGTAAAAGCAACTCACGAGACTGAGGGCAGACTCCGGGAGCCAAATAAATATCGTCCAGGGCAATAAATCCAGACACGACCGACGCCTCCAGCTTTATCTATAAAGAACAGACCTTTTCCTTAATTGATGCCATGCGCAAAACTTAAAACGCTCTGTTCCTACGCTTAGTTCTAAGCGAACTTTAAAATAAAGGCTTGGCGTAAAGTCCCGTATGAATGCCCGCCCCCGCGAGATATGCCGTTCCGTTTTTGGGGTCGATTATCCAAAACATAATAAATTCCGAAACATCGTCCATCCCTCCATTCCCGTCGGATATCGACCACGCAATGTCCGACGCGAATTGTATCAACAGCACGATCTGCGGTATCGGTATGTGTAGAAAGCGTATTCACCCGGGGTTCCCTCGTTTTTATCGAACAGTGACATATAGAACTACTGCGTCCGCAATTTGAAGTATCCGCTCCCGTGAAGTGCAATTTCTTAGCTCGTAACCCATTTCTTTTATTGTCCGCAATTTGCGCACGCGGTATTGGCTGCCGTGATGCACGAGTATGTAGCGGTTTCCCGTGTTATCGCACCGTAAAACGCTCATCTGCTTCGTCCGCAACCTACGGTATCTGCTTCCGTGACGTGCGAGTTTATAGCGGGTTCCCGCGCCTTTGTCCGCGGTCCACGCGCGCGACGTCGCTTCCCGTGACGATCCGAGTCTGGAGCGGGTTCTTGCGTGTTTATCATACTCTGAAACGCAAATGTGCTGCGTCCGCATTCTGCGGTGTCCGTTCCCGTAACAGGGAAATTCGTAGAGAATTCCCGCGTACTTATCGCACTCTGGAATACGAATCTACTGTGTCCGCAATATGTGGTGTCAGTGATGACCCACTGATCGGTGAGCCGATCAGTGAGTCGAAGAGAGACATGTGAACATACTCTATATCTCACTCCTGAACGCAGTGCTGTAGAAGCCACGGGCGGGAGGGGAAAGCCGCTTTTGTACGAATTTTGAATGATGGGCTAATCCTCTCGGGGGAGAAAAGCGACGTCTGGGGGACACAAAAAAGGGTTAGGGTAGGAGAGGAGTTCCTCCTTCCCCTCTTCTCCAACTGCTTAGGCAATTGCCCACTCTCCCCTGTACCTTTTTAAGTGCTGTGAAGGGCTTCGCCCTCCTCACGCTGATTGGCTCGAGGAGGCTGTAGCCTTCATCCTTTGACAAGTTATGGTGAAACGAAGTACGGCCGAGACGCTCTTACGCGTCAGTCGCCGAGTGAAGCCTCTTTTATCATGCACCCCTACCGCATTTTTACCTTTGGACGCATATTCGATTTAGCGCAAAGCTCTCAGAGCAATTACGGCTGGGCTGTCAGAGCGGTGGAAGCTGTGTGCTTGTTGAACCAGTCAACCATCAGTCTTGCACCAGGTTATCACACTTTCTGCGCATGCTGTCGTGCAGACACTGACGTCAGATGATAAACGGCAGGCAACTGGTGAGAATGAGGCATCCACCGTCCTGTCAGCTCAGCAGTGAACAGAGTAGAGACCAATTTATTAGGATGAGAGGAAATAGAAAAAGGACCCTCAATATTCGGGCAGTTCTGGCGGTACAACCCGTCAGAACTGCTCAACCATGAGAACACGGCGCAGGCCATGTCCCCCTTCAATTCCGACGATTCGTTCAAATGCCCGGATGTATTGAGATGGCGGTGAAGTCGAACAAAATGGCGCCGGCCGCAGGGTCCATAACAAGCGCCCGGCCCCTAATTCTTCAAGGTTATCCCAAACTTTTCGGTGAGCGCTCACACAGTATTTTACCATACAGTTGTCAAGGTCTTAACTTGTGAAACCCACGATACAAGGGCAAGGGACAATTAATCCCCTGCATCTTATACCTGAACATCGTCCCCCAGTTGGAATTTAGCAAATCTGGCCCATCCTTCGGTCCAAGTGAGTGGCTGATGTCCTTTATCCGTCCACATGGCGCCTTTCTCCGTAGAAAAGCTAGCAACAAGACTGAAACCAATAGAGAATGAGATTAAATAGAATTACCATTAAGTTGTTCAAAGTGTCAGGCGGACGTCCCAACTTGCTTGCGAGTTTGATGCAAAGTCATGATTCGAATAATGGTGAATGCGTGATCACCGACCGCCCTGTAGTGACAGCGTCGCGAAACAGCTGCCGCGGCAGCTACGCACTTCTCAAGCCAACCATGGCAAGGCGGAAAGTAAACACTGGTTCACACACTTGCATTTGGTTTCAATCATTGGCGTTGTGCAGCCTCGGAATCTCTTGTGATCGCTTACAAGAGAACACACTCGCACCATCTGTCGGGCATCACTGAAACACTGGCCACATGTATACCTTTCGAATATTTTTTGCGCATTATTTTTTGATCATGGGCTCGAAGAACATTTGATAATATTACAATCTATCACTTCCCGTAGAGAGCATCGACATTTCGTCTCGCAAATACTGCAAAACCTTTGCTCTAGAGAAATGCAGTTCAGGGGCTAAACTTTTAGATGGTGCCAGATCACCAGTGGATTCTCTCCTTACTGTACATTGGCTCTGTGGCCTTGTCACCACAAAGCAGTCGAAAATCGTATGTTACCTTCATGTGGATTGCAACCGTACACATAGGATGTGCATGAGAGACGTGAGATCTTCCATCCTATATGCCCTCAGTGCGTACAAAAAATCCAAAAGGTGGGAACAAAAGAACGTTCCCTTTTAATGCGCAGCTCTTAGGCGTCCGTTTCCGGGTTAAGCGGCGTCGGCGTCGCCATAACCGCGCGTTGCATTATGGGAACTTTCCTGTAATGACGTCACGTGTGACATCACCAGGGTAAAATTTTCCTGCTCAATTTGGCGAGAACATTTTTCGCGAAATTTGGCGTGAAATTTGTTCGCTAAATTTAGCGGCACGTTTTATAATAGGGAATTGTAGTAGATCGTTTTTCTCCACCACTACGGTATCCGTAAAGAAAACGCCGCAGCTGCGCGTGCGCGCCACCAGACTTGTCTGAATAAGTCAAGGTCTTGTAGCGGATTACAGAGCTCTATGCGGGTGCTTAGCGGGCTCCGGAAACGGTCTATTAAAACTGCCTAATGGCATCACACGTGATGTCACGTGACGTCACACGTAAATTTTACGTCATGTCTGACGTCACACGAAACGTGACACGTCAATTTAGCGATAAAAATGTCCCGCTTAATTTAGCGGGAAATTGTAACCACTAAATTTAGCGGGGAAATGCTACTCCTACATTCAGCGGGAAATTAATCCCCGCTAAATTTAGTGGAAGCATTTCCCTGCTAAATTTAGCAGGGAAACGTTCGCTAAATTTAGCGGGAAAGTTAGAAAACGTTTTCCACTAAATGGGAGGGGAAAAGGAGAGGAGGATGGGAGGGGAAGGAGGGGCATACCGTCGTCTCCGAACCCTACCCTCCACCTCCTCGAAAGCTGGCATTAGAGAGAATCGTAAAAGTCTTTAATTTTGTGTACCATTCAAAGCAGGGAGAACTTCAATGAAGAGTTATACACCTAAGGAGCAATTATGTCCCAAGGCAGACTGACCTTATTCCTTCGAATATCTATACGGCAAATTTCAGGGTATGCCGCGCCGGTGTTATGTATTAAAACAAAAACAATCTTTATGTACGTAGGGTGTCTTAACTTGAATTAACGTCCAGGTAATTCTAATTACCGTAAAAAAATATGCAGTGGTGCAAGACGCTGCGTGCGGCGTACCGCAATGTAACAAAAGTAAGACATTTCAGAAATTGGTAGTCTTACTCTGTTTCATTTTCAGTTTTATTTTATTGAACACCAAAATGCAGCTCAAACTTAAAGCCATGTTACCAGAGTTTAGATAGTATAAGACAGCCAATCTGTGTTTGATCAAACTTTTTTTTTATGTGATGACTGAGATGTAATGTGAATAAACAAAGGTATTGACTTGTTCGACCAGTTGAATGAACTCGTGTTGTGCCTACGGTAACCGATGTGGGTTCAAGCTAGTGCTGGTAATAAGTTGAATTGAGCAACTTCTTTGGGTTGTTTTGGGTTGCACAATAAGACGTATGCACTCCTTTTCTTAGTCAAACCTTTTGAGATATCATATTTTGAACCAAGACACATGGTGCACTTTTTTCAACATTCTAGGCTACTTTTGGTGTTTTAACAATTATCCAGGAGATATTCCACAAATAAATGTAGAAATCAAGAAAGGGCACTTCAAAGGAAAGGCCATTTCCTGTCGATGAGATAATTGTCACACTACTGGCGCTTGAAATGAAATGTAGAACATTTACCAGTAGTGCACAGAGTCCCCGTGAAACATCACAAGTTGCAACTTTGGAAAAAACATTTATATGTGCTACTTCATTGACTACTAACGAAAATAAGTACTTTACCTCATGGCTTTTCCAGTTCAGTAGAAGCTCAATGCAAGCTGAACAATAAAATAAGCTGAACAATTGAAGCTTAGCAATGGATACGCTGAACAATTAAAAAGCTGAACACTAGAAGCTGAACCGTAAAAGCATAACAATAGATGAAGCTGAAAAATAAAAAAAGGCTGAACAATAAAAGAAGTTGAACAGTGAAGCTGGACAATAGGAGAAACTAAACAGTAAAAGTTGAGCAGAAAAAGGTGACCATTACAAGCTAAACAGCAGAAGCTGAACAGCAGAAGCTAAACAGGAGGAGCTAGAATAGAAGTTGAAGAGGAGCTAAACAGCAGAAGCTGAACAGTAGAAGGTGCTCTTACCTGCTGCTGCTGTTAGTAGTAAGCTTGAAGTACCAGAAGTTCAAGCAACCATTGACCAGCACGCTTTTGGGCAATACAGCGCTTTTCAGCTTGGCAACGACTCTGGTGCCATTCTTGCTTTCAGCGTAAATGAAACGTCCTGAAGATAGAACACGAAGCAACACACGTTAACAGCACGCGAAACCCAGTTGAGGTTTTCTCGTACGGCGAAGCAAGTTTTTCGAAGTGCGTCTTTGCCGCATCGGAACGCCAATCGAAGGAAAACATAGATAACTTGTAAGGAGCGAACGATGACGAGGCAGCCCAGCGCAAGCGGCGTCAGCGGTTCAGGTCGGAGGAAAACAAAGGCATGTCTACTCGTTTCGGGGGTAAACAAACAGACGAGGTGCGCAAGGAGCAGACAAACTTGCAAGCCGTATAAGCCTCGCGCAATTTATGTGTAGAAGTTCCAGACGTGTCAGATCAGAGGTGAGTCCTTCCGGTCAGAAAGCGAGCACCACGTCACTGATAAAGCAGTGACTGCAAAAACCCTAAAACTGTTTCACCTAAACGCACGAAGTCTCCGGAATAAATCTGATGAAGTATGTTTTTTCCTAGATTCGCTTTGTACCCCGTTTGATGTTCTTGCGTTTACCGAAACGTGGTACTAGGGCGAATCGGACATAGTGCAGTTCCAAGATTATAAATGTGAATTTATCTTCAAAGTAATGAAAGCGCACAATAAAGACGAATACGAAGACGGAGAGGCAAACAGGACGAGCGCTGACTGAGCGCTCGTCCTGTTTGCCTCTCCGTCTTCGTATTCGTCTTCATTGTGCGCTTTCATTACTTTCAACATGCATAACCAACTCGCCTGCATCGCTACATTAGTGAATTTATCTGCCGCGAATCTCGTTGGGGGGGGGGGGGGGGGGGGGGGGGGGGGCGGTGTTGCTTTGTACTTTCAAAACAAATTAAATTGCCAAGTACTGCATGCTTTCACTTGTATAAATAATGATTTTGAATCGTTGGTTGTGGATTACGGAGGTTGTATAATAACTGTGGTTTACCGTCCGCCCTCAAGTGCTTGAAATGTTTTTTTTTGTTTTTTTATTAATTTTTTTTAAGAATTATTTGAGTATGTTGTGTCAATAAATCAGAAAATAGTTTTAGTTGGAGACCTGAACATTGATCTGTTGACTAATGAACTTGCGAGTGTAGCAAGCGGATGTAAAATAATAATCAGCGTTCCCACCCGCATAACTGAACGTACGGAATCACTAATTCATATTTGTTTAACAAATAACCAAAAAACTGACGTATTTTTTGGAGTTCTAACTGAAGATCTGAGCGACCACTTACCATTTTTTTGCTTCTTTCGCCAACACAATTCACAACACAAGCTCCTCTACAAAAACCCGGTATTTTTCAGACTCATAAACGCAACCACTTTGGAAGATTTCTATAATCTCGTTTCGACAGAAAACTGGGATGATGTTTTTAAGGAACCTAACCCGACAAAATATTACGATATTTTTATATCAAAGCTTCAAGAATATTATAATAAAGCTTTCCCGAAAGCGGAGATTAAAAACCATAACCGTCAAGGATGCCATGGGTAACGCTGGAAGTTTACAACAAAATCAAAGCATGTGATCAGATGTTTGCAACATTTATCAAAACTAAAAGTAAAAGTTTACTTGCTGAATATAAGAAATGCAGTAACAAACTTTCCCTTGACATTAAAAAGGCGAAGATAAACTTCCATAAATCTACGTTTTCTGAAATTTATAAAGACCCTGCTAAGCTGTGGAATATACGAGAAAATTAATGTCAATAAATCCGGTCTTCATCCCCGAAGATCTTAAAATAGATGGTACTGTAGATACGCAAGCTTTATTGGCAGATACATTTAATACCTATTTTCTGTCATTTGGTGCCTGTGAATCAATGACCCTATATGATAACCATTACTCATCTGTTCCGGTATTAAGCTCAATATTTTTAGAACCAACAGATGAAACAGAAGTTCGCAACATACGAATGTCCCTAAAAAATAGCTGCGCATGTGGTGTTGATGATATCAAAGTTACCCCTATTAAAGCAGTAACGGAGTTAGTGTTGCCTCCTCTTGTTGTTCTTTGTAATAAAATGAAGGTTTCTGGTATATTCCCAGAAAAAATGAAAATTGCTAAAGTCAGTGTTATCCACAAGGGAGGCACATATGAGAACCTTAATAATTACAGGCCTATATCTGTACTACCCCTTTTTTCCAAGGTTGTAGAAAAAATAATTAATTCAAGATTTTACAGGCTTTTTACTGTTAATAATGTTATAACTGACAAACAGTCTGGTTTTCAGAAATGGAAATCAACTGAATCAGCCCTAATATATATCAAAAATAAAATAATTACTAATATAAAAAACCACGCATATACCATTGGGATTTTCCTGGATTTCAGAAAGACGTTTGATTGAATCAAACATGAAACTTTACTGGAGAAACTATCGACGTACAGAATTAAAGGTGATGCACTAGAATTAATCCGCAGCTATTTATATTCACGTTCTCAATATACGGTACTTAATGGATTTCAATCGCAACTCGCACCGATAACATATGGCGTCCCGCAAGGTCCATACTGGGGCCTCTATTATTTCTAATTCATATAAACAATATTGTGAATATACCTGAATCGCATGATATATTTGATATGCTGACGATACCAATCTCCTTTTTTCTAGTGGAAATCTGGATCAGCTCAAGGAATTTGCAAATAAATTATTATTTTTATAAATTAAATTTAATTAAATTAAAAAGTAATTAAATTTAAATAAACTTGAAAAAAATAGTTAAATTTAAATTAAATTATCAGTAAATTAATATTGTGGCTAAAGCGCAACCAGCTTAATCTTAACACTAGTAAAACAAAATATGTATAGTTCAGATAAAAAAATTCGCGTACGTTGAACATCTTTTTTGACGGGGAAAAATTAAAGGCGTAAAATATCACAAGTTTCTTGGTGTGGGGTTCGAAGAAACACTCAGTTGGACTGTACACAAAACAAATAAGGGTTGATATTGCAAGAGCAATAGTTATATTAAAAAAATTCCGACAATTACTACCAAAATGGTTGAAACTTCAATTATATTATTCGCTTGCCTACTTACGCTTACAATACTTTATATTAGTATGGGGAACAACTACGCAAACAAATAAGCACAAACTATTTCTTTTGCGAAAGAAGGCTGTTCGATTTATTGAGAACCTTAAAAGGTACGAACACTCATTCCCGGTATTTCAAAAGTATAAAATATTAAATTTAGATCAAATCCTACTTCTTAAATTATCTAATTTTATTTTTAATGAAACTAGACAGACCAAGCACCCTTTCATTATATCTCCAATCAAACCTCGGCAAATTACAGTCTTAGAAGTGCACAGTATACTAAACCCAGGGTTCGAACAAATTACGGTACACAGCACCTTACATATCTCGTGCCAGATATATTAAACACACACCCAACCATAGCAGAAATGGCCCAAGCGCACATTTCGTTTTTCCATTATAAAAAAAAAAGGATTGTAGAATATACACTAAACCACTCATGATATGCAGTTGGTATGACGTTGACAGTTACGTGTTATTGTGTATTTTGTGAATTTTGAAATGGCTGTAGTTTTGTATATGCTTTCTGTTTATGTCCCTGTTTCTCCTCCGAGTGCTGTAAAAAAGGGGCTGGAGACTCGTCAGAAGACAACTCGTCTTCTTTTGCCCCAGCCCCCCAGACTCTTATTTGTGTCTGAAATAAAAGATACATACAAAAGATACATATATTACATTCAACATTAAGTCCAGCTAACAGCCCACGCTACAATCCGCCGATGAATCGAGCCACTCGAGGAGCAGCACCAAAAGTGCATCGTCACGACACTCGCCATCTTTGCACATTTGCCGTCACTGGCCCAACGAATCACGCATTCATGAATAACGCAGGATCGCACCCCATTCGCCGCAACCTCGAGGCTTCTAGCATTGAGGTCTACCCACTATCCTTTCGATCAAAGCCAATCGGAGCTCGGCGTCGTTCTGACCTGACCGCAACTCCTGCGCAAAAAGCAAACAAACTTCGGCTCCGCATAGATAAATGGTGACTTGTTTGCAGGGTGGAAAATAAAAATCAAGATTACTTAATTCGTGATTCAAATCAGACCGGTTTTACTATCACGATTTGAATCAAACCTTTTCGGCAAAAATTGTCCCCAAAATATGTTTTTTCTTATTTACCGTTTGGCCTATCTTCTGGTGCTCTCTATTTGCATTTCTTTCGTATTTTTAAATGAAGGAATCATCCAGCCAGAAAGATTTCTATCAGGTTCGACACGAGCACAAAGCAGTGGTCTTCCGAGCAAGTCGGAACGTTGACCTTTCTTTCGACCACTCACTTCCTTTGTCAGTAACGTAACGTCCTATCTCAATAAAATCAGAACGCAAAAGAAAAAGCAAATAATGCTTTTTCGCTAACACTGAAAATATCACGCTGTTTTTGTTTGTTTTTACTATGGAGGGGATTAGTCAATAAAAACTTGTCAATTAAACTGTACTTTAAATACGCAGTAATTATTCCTTCCACATTGTTTTCAGTGATCGGACAGATTGCTTAATAAGTCTATCATGTTTCAAGATGCATCTAGTGATTAAATACATGCATAATTCTATGGCTACAGTGATTTAAATCAAATAAATTTAATTTACTTATTTTTTCAAAGAAGTCACGATTTTCTTTATCCTGCGACACAGTAAAAACTTAATAAATCTGTTACCAGAAAAAGGTTTTCCTGCTTGTCCTTACCCGAGGAGCTTTTCAGCAAGATCACTCACCGGTATAGCCCCCAGTGGTGTGGTCATAGAGCAAGGAGGCTGGAATTCTTTCAGCAGGATCGTTAAGCACCCAGCTCGGTTGACCGGATGTCGTTTCGTCGGGTTTCCAGGAGCAGAGGTTACCAGCTTCGAAATTGCAGCTCAGACCTGGCAAACAGAATTTGGAAGAAAGTGAACTCTGGCTGCTGGAAACCCAGAAAGCACCAAATGCCCGAGGGTTGGGACATTTTCGTGCTTAATTGAAGTGTGGTTTTAGAATAAAAATTTCAAACTCGTGTTTTCCTTGGGGGCGAAAGGAGGGGGGGGGGGGGGGGGGCGTAACAGTTGAAATTTGGACTTCATTTTATTTTGACAAAAGGCTAGAAAAGGTATAAAAGTACACAAATTAACCCCGCAAAAAATGGAAGATTGTTTTACTGGTTAGCCTAATTACTTTCATAGTCTTAACTAAAAGTCAATTTTCATCATGAACAATGTAATATAGCTTTGAAAACTGTGATGGCACACTTCATTTCTGAAATTTTGTAGTCTATATGTTGCTCTTGTAAGTGATACTAGAATATTAGCGCAATAGCGCTAGGGACCTCGTGTCGCAGAAGAGTCGGCGTCGGTGGCGTCACGCAATACTCCTGATTGGTCAATAGGGTCATGACGTCACAGCCACATGACCTCGAGCGGAAATTTCAAACCACCCACAACGCTATCGTGAAATGTGACGTCACGCGTGTAATGGAAGTGAATAAAACGTGACAGGTAAGGACAATTTAAGGGCGCCGCATGTCTCAAAGGATTGCACTTTATGAAGTAATTCATTTGCCTTATGGAAACGTTTGAAAAATATTAGGAGCGCACACTCCTTTGGGAGCGCTCCTTCTGTGGCCCTTGTAGGTGACGGGTGAGATCTCATCAAAAAGTGTGGCAGGTTGGTGAGACAGTATGTAGGCGTGGCTGATACCGGACGTTATCGGTTTGCATTTTTCGTCCTCTTTCGTTCTCCCTTTTTTGTTTATTTTTGTGTTTTGCACAGCAATTAACTTTCAGTTGTAAGTCAGCGCCCTGCCTTTGCGTTCCCTCGTTTTGGTCTTTTGTTACATTACTATACCGATAGAGCCTCACGCCTTGGTTCCCATGGCCGCCACCCCTCGGTTGCAAATCGCGCAATATTCCCGTTATTTTCTTTGCTTTTATGCAAAGGTTTTGAGTTTTAAAAACAATGAGTCGGTTTCACCAAAACTTCGGCAAAATAAACCACGTAAAAATTTCAACCTGCACATTCTTTCGGATTTAAAGTTGTCGCATCGCCCCTTTAGGAGCTCGGTAGATGGTTCGCTTGTGGCACAACTTTTAGCCTTTGATAGCGCTCTGTCTCACGTGCTGCCGACGCCCGGTGGAAGGCAGCAAGCGCGTGGTGGAGGCAGAGCTTATACTAAACACTTTGCCTGTCTATAAACTACGGTCACTCACATATGTTGCTTCACTTGTTCACTTGGTTCTTTTTTCATAGCACTCTCAACTTCGGATTGCAGCAGAAAAAATTGGCACAACAATACTACTACTAATACCGGATTTCCCCGAAGCAGTCCACGGAGTACACATGTGCACAGGTGCGAACTATACAAATATTTGTTTGTTTTTTCTAGATTGTTTAATGCAACGAGACCCGACAGATTGTGCGAGCGAAAGATGATCTTAATGATATTTTCGCAGTCTTGCAAAGTATTTTAAGTACATTGTAATTAGAGTACGATTTAATTAGGTTTAGAAAGCTTCTACTTTAGATTAAGCACATTTTCTGGGTATGTACTTGTACTTTAATTAAAGTCCGTTTTTTGCTTTACAAAGAACGTAAAACTCAACACTTCAAGGTAAATTTCTCAAATTTGGCCTTGTTAAATTTGTTTAACAAATATGGTGCTTTGTCAACAAATAAATGCCTTACAACTTTATTGTGTTATATAGTTTGTCAGCGAGAGCAAACAAATGTGTGGCCCCTTGAATTTACCAAATATTTGCCGCCCTTTCCGAAAATAGCTGACGCACCCCTGATTACTCCTCGGGCAATACACACCAGTTTAAAAAAAAAAAAAAAACTGTATAGGGGAACGAAAGGGCATCATGAGAAATTGTGTTGAAAAGCACGTGTACTTTACTTTGAAGGAACAATGTTTTATAGTACTCACTACTTTATTTGAAGTACATAACCTTTCATTTACTTTGAACTTTTCCGCAGGTATTTTTATATGAGCTTTACCCAACACTGCAATTTTGTGTATTAAACAAGCTTACATGTGTGCTAATAAACCAGGCATCTATCAAGGAGTGCTTTGTTTAAGAATGTTTTACGTGCAGACTATCAAAGAAAACCTTTTTCCCACCCGAATTGCTTTTTGTGGACTATAGACCCGTCTCTGTGCTGATCAGAGCCTCTGGTGCCGACTATACTGTAGAAAATACGGGACTATTATAGCTGCAGGAATAAATTTTTAATACCGATTTTGTTTAAGATCTTCAATCCCTAAGCAAAACGCGACGAAAGGCCAGGACAACAGTTATGAAATTTGCAATACATACTTCACAGAAACGTCTGTACAAATGAACGCACAATTGAGAATAAATAGTGTTTACTTGGAACAAAATTTCAAACGTGACCAGACAAGAATCCAATCCACGACCCCGTGATTACGAGCCCAACACTCTCCCACTGTGCCAAAGGGGAGATTCGAGGCAACAACCCATCCACTCACTGTTTGAACGCCAATTCCGAACGCCGACGCCGAGGGCCGGCATTTAGCGTTAGCGTTTGAACAGCGGGTAGAGCGTCCGGCGTTGTCATTCGGACTGCGACTAGGCAAAAAGGCAGTTGGCCTTGCGTCTGCCCACTAATCGTCCCGATTGAAGCTCTGTGTTGGAACATAGCCTCCTCTATACCCACACAGCCTGGCAGTTCGACGACAGAGCCATTGAGTGCCCGGTCGCAGTTCTGGTGCACGAGAATCTGGTAGCACAGAGCATCAAAAGCCATTTCTCGGGGAACCTGGATGTCAGCGCACAGCTTTTGCAGCGGCGAGGACTCGAAACATATTTCTTCGCTAGGAAAAAGTCTGTTGCGGCGTCTCGCCGCAGCGGGGCACCAGTCACGTGGCTCTCCTCTCATCCGTTGTCTGCCGTTCCACCTTTTTCATTTCGGCGGCCGCTTCTCGTAGCGATCTGCCACGCTTTATCAGTATATAGGAGGCTATGGCTGGAACTATGCGGGGACGCTACGATGAAGAAAAAAAAGAGACGGAAAGGTGCGAGCGGCAAGTTTGCTGAGAGAAAGGAAGATGAATATAGATAGACCACTGAGCGATGTAAAAAATAATGTAGCAGATAAATTCGTACCTGTAGACGATGATTTCGTACCAGCTTATGTTTTAATAAAACTGAAGCGTCAAACTTAGAAAAAGAAAAAGACCCGTCACTTTGTGCTCCAACATCTTCTAATCTCCCAATCTCCATCAGTTTATATTCGTACGACCAAAAACAATTTAGAAGAAATGAATCTGCAAAACCTGTACCAAGCCTCACAGAATGCCGTAGAAACACTTTCTGTATATACCATGACTTCATCCGTAGGATCTACATTTTTTCTTCTTTTTTTTTTTTTTGAAAACTCAGCAGCAACTTACCAACAGCAGGTTTGGCGGGAGCGGCGGTAGTCGGAAGATCTGAAGAGATAAAAAAAAAAGGTTGGATTTCCGCGGGCGGCGGCCGATTGTTTCGAGGACTCGGCAACCTCGACGACGGATGCCATACATCGCCAACAACAACGTCAACAGTGGACGTCATTTACAGTGGTGGGAAAGGCCCATAGCAGCTATCGCTGTAATAGTTATTTGGGAGTTCACCGTCCCTTTAAATAAGGAAAGACCTTGGTCTAGGTGAGCAAAAACTGAAAAAATGGCTTTCAACTTTTTTAAGTTTATTTTTCCATAATTCCAGATATTAAAACTCGTATTCGATCCGCAGTCGAAATTTTAGCATTTGCACACCTCTACATTTTAGGGCTTTTAGCACCCACAAATTACAGTACATGTGAGGATTTCATCCAAATCCAAGGAGAAATAAAACAAAACTTTTTCGAAACAGGGGTCTCCCTTTAGACCATCCTGTTAACTACGGTACCTCGAATGCGTCTACCGCTGGTGCAATTACCGCATCCTCAAAAGTCATCCTTCGATTTCTGCCCGATCACGCCGTACAAGTGTCGCGCTGTCGTCGGCCTGCGATTCTGGCGGTGTCGAGGTAGCGGGGCCTGTGACAGACACCTTCTTTTGCAGGTCGTCCTCTATTTTGGCAATTCACGGAAGCTTCGACGGCCAGGAGTTAGAACGCCGCGACGACGGCGACATTTACATTCGCTCGTTTTATCTGCCGGAAGCGGAACGTCTTCGACCGACTGCCGGGATTGCGGCGTCAGACGGCGTCACACGTCAGCTCTCGCGACGTTGTCTGTTGCCGATTCGGGGCCGCCCCCAACGCGTGTGTGGTGTGGGACGCCGAACAATCCCGTCAAAGGCCATTTCACGGCACCGTACTTTAACCGAGGGGGGACCTCCCTCGGCGAGAATTATTTGGGCTCACCTCTCGTCCTGACGTGGCCGATGGCGATCCTGGCCAGGGCCGCAATGCCGCCAGTCTGATCCGAACGGATGACGCTGACCTCCAGCTGAGCCTCGTCGCTCGCTTGCAGGTCCTGCTCGAAGGACTGCCAGTCCTCGCCTTCCCCCAGAGTCCAGGATTTCACCGTCTTGGAGCCGTTGGGATGCCACGCGGTCAGACGGACTTCCATGGACTGAATGGCTGCATGTAGAAACACTTAGTCAACTTTAGAGTAAGACATTTAAGTTATATTGGGGCTCAGTCATCCGACGCTTCGCCTGAAATCGCAGCGAATGCTTTTCCGTCTTTCGCAAATGTCAAAACGGTTCGCGATGCAGCACAATTACATCGCTCGCGTTCCTTCACGCTACGTCCAAAGCCCAAGAGGTCACATTTTCGTAACTATCGCCAATTGCATCCGCCCTGAACTGTTCTCTGTTCCCTTATAAGATGATAGTTCGCTGGAAGCTATGCCAGTTGTATCACTCGTAGACATATTTTATATTGTGCCACATGCCCACGCTCCCACTCATGCCCGCGAGTAGAGGTGAAGGCAGGGAGGTGGCCTATTGGTCTGTTTAGTGCGTAGTTTGCACAGCATTCTAAGCTTAGGGATGAACGAAGCATAAGAAACAAAATGGTGGCGACCACGAGGTAGTCAGAAGACTGTCAATACTCTAAAAGCATAGACTAGTTAGTGACTCCAGCTTCAAGCAGTGGGAACAGGTCCAGTATCTGATACTCCACGAGTTCTCAAACGAAGTTCTTAGAAAGTGAGCGGTAGCTCAGAGTGACTCCATATTAATTTGAAGAAAGGAACGAGAGCTCCCAATAATATCGTTTTGTTACGCAATGTGTATAGTTCTAGAGTTACATTAAAAACAAAGGTCACAAAAATCTTAACATTAATGGGCAGCGCAAGTACACCACGCTAAATTTAGCACATTTGTGCCGTTTCCCCATTAAATCTTGCGTGGAAATTAAACGGTGCGCAATTTTATGGACGCTTTTCGCGTGGCATTAGCAGCGTGACGGTGGTCACGTGAACCAATATGACACCAACCACGTGGCCATATGACGGAATAATATGATGTCACGTCATAGTGTCACGTAACCATACATTGTGACATGAAGTCACGTAACACTACTAAATGTGTTGCGTTGCATTTTTGCCTATGTCGGTGCGATTCACAACACACTGAGCCTTCCGTCTCAATACTTATCTTTGGAATTGGCATAAATTACTTCCGATTTTTTATTTGTGCATCTAGTTGAAATCAGGCACGCAGATGTATGCGTACTGGTAATTATGAGTCTGCAAAAAAAATATTTTTTCTGATAAGAGAAACGGCAAAATATACCACCCCAGTTGGGTCGCTTCTTAATTGCGGATAATTAAGGTTGTTTGTCGATAAACATGTTTTCTTTTATCTACACGAGCTGGTTTCCAAGGATCTACAATATATGCTAAAGCTAAAATAATTATTATAAAACCAGTTTTCTTTAGTTCAAAGAAATCCCTATTCTGAAAAAGAATAGCACTATAGTTATCCAATACTGTAGGAAATGAAATTTCTATTTCTTAGCTTCAGAGCAAAAAACTAAAAGTTTTAGGACACTCTTCTATTACTGCAGAAAACAACTACATTAATTTTACTCGAATTCATCAACGAGAATGTTGTGGAGATCTCATGAATGCAGTGGCCCTTGAGAAAAAGCAAATCGACGAAAAAACAACCCAGCTAAATCCGGCCCATCACTTTTAGAAGAACCTAATAGAATATTCCATCGCCAAAATAACGAAAGAAGTTTCAAACGCATTTTTGACTCGACACCTTCTTTTATAACTCATCCCTTCCTCTTGCCACCAAACACTGGAATGGACTCCCTGAAGCAATTGTCATAATATCAGATCCGAAAACATTGCTTAGTGCTCTCTATAACCATTTTCTGCTATTGTCATAGCGCTCCGCACACTTATTATTTTATATCTTTCAAGCTGCTGTTATTTTTGCCATGCCTTATTGTGACTCATGGATCAGTCCCATGCAATTTGCTGATTAGACATGTCTCCAACATATCTCATTTTTGCGCTTCATTATGCTTACTTTGCTTTTTTTTTTGGGAGTGCATTGTGAAGCCGTGTTTTGTACATGGTGTTGATAACGTTTAGATAGGCTTGTCACAATTGATTGGTTGATTATTGGTTGCGGTTTATTTGTAATTACCTCCCCCAATGTAATGCACTAGAATAGGCTTTTGAGGTATTGTGAATAAATAAATAAATAAGTTGAGAAACTCCAACTTTGTCAATTGCTTTGAAGCTGATAAATTTCTGCTTTTCAATTAGTATTCCTACTTTTTGAGGAGTTACCACAAATTGCAAAGACTCTAAAATAGTAAACGTTTATAGTATGTCAACTATTAAAATATGTCTACTTTTCAAGAAGTGTTCCCGAATGCAAAAGGTTGGTAATTTGATTCATGTTACCAAAAATATTTTAAATTAAGTTATTAAAAAAATTACCAGGTTAGTATGAATAATGTAGGCATAGCTGAATTATGCATTGATGAATCACTAAAAGCCATGTGCAAAATGTTACGAGGATTGGTTTCAATGTCTGTCCGTCAAGATTGCTAAGAGATTTCCAAGTGCAAATACTGAAAACCACACTTTCATATGGCCTTGTTGCATTTATTCATTAAGTCAAAATAAAGTCACAGGTTAGAAATATCTCTGAGACAATGTTCTCTAGATTTGACGATTCCCATCAATTACATATTGCATTTTTGGTGGCAGGGGTAAGATGTAAATTGGATACCGTTACGTTTTAGTGAGTTTGAAACTGTATTATCAAGGACAAGAGCGCCAAAGACGAGGACAGATAGTAGAACAGGAGAGGACAGGACAAAGCGACTTTGTCCTGTCCTGTCCTGTTCATCGCCTTGTCCGTGTCCTTTGCGCTCTTGTCCTAGGACACATGCAAAGAAAAAAAACATTTTTTTTAAACAGCTTAGATGGAAAAAGGATATCATAAAACGATTTTACAACGAAGAAAAAAAATTTTTAGAGCTATATTTACGGCGCTATCGAATTTGTAGTTGGCGCCCGCGGGCGCCGCGGAAAAGTGGCCCTTATTTATCACGTGACGGGCCCATATTTGTCACGTGGTGCTCGCGCTCTTTCGGAAGCTTCCTATGGCCTCTAAAAGTAACTTATTCATCTTTGTTTGAAGTATAACAAAAAACTAAGATGAATAAGTAACTTTTAGAGCCCAAAGGAAACTCCTGAAAAAGCGCAAGCAGACGTGATCGACCTGTGCGCCGGTCAGATGACGGCGGCGGCGCCCCGAACCAGACGAACTTCTGCGGCGGCGGCGACGGCGGTGTGGAGAAACGCGTTGAAGCGGCGTTCGCACAACGCTCAGCGTGCGGCGGCGGCGTCGCTTTACGGCTCGGCGACGCGGGGCGGCGGCGCGCGGGCCTACCACGTGACCAGCGGCGGCTCTAGCGGGCGCCAACTACAAATTCGTATAGCGCCGTAAATATAGCTCTAAAAATTTTTTTTCTTCGTTGTAAAATCGTTTTATAATATCCTTTTTCCATCTAAGCTGTTTAAAAAAAATGTTTTTTTTTCTTTGCATGTGTCCTTTAACAACTAGCCCTGCAGTTAATTTTGAAATTGTCTCTTTTTAAATTATCATTTGTAATTCCGGGGGGGGGGGGGGGGGAATGCTTGTTAAATAATACAGAGCAGGAGAATGTTAACCTTCATGTTCCATTTCGCTTAGCTCGACGTTTCATTTGTTTTTTGGTGTTTGTCATGTAATACTTCGCCGCTTTCATGCAATCAGTCTAACCCAACAGCGTCGCTCCGCCTCACCTTGACATCTTTGCGTCAATTCCAATGTACCACAATAAATTAGAGAATCTTGTGCGTATATCATAACATAAATAATTTTTATTCTTTTTTTTTTTTGAACCCTAACAAAAAATACACCAGGCAATCCTGGTGTGACATCAAAGAATCCTGGTGTGACACCAGGAATGCTGGTGTATCGAGCACACCAGCCTGGTGTGCCCACCAGAAATGCTGGTGTACCCGCACACCAGCCTGATGGGTACACCAAGAGAATTTGGTGTCACACCACAACGGCTCATGTGCCCACCAGGTAGCATGGTGTGCACACCAGGCAGTTTGATGTGACACCAGAGTTGTGTTTTTGTCGACTTTTCCCCCCGTCCGCGAGCGTGTTTTCTATTAGTGTGTGTGCCCCCCCCCCCCCCCCCCCTTCCCGCAACGTGGTGCCTTGTTTCCTCCCGTCTTGGTGGTCGCCGGAGACCCCGCGGCGGGCTCCTTTGTGTTTAAGAAGTGTCCCCCTCGTCCCGAGCACTTTCCCGGGCGGCCTTGCGCAGCTTGGGGCGCTCGCCGGCTCGCCTCTTCGGGGGGTTCTCTTTCCCTTTCCGCCAGTACTCTTGTTCAAGTTTGAGAAAATAAAGGAGTCTTCTTTTTGAGTCGAAGCCGAAAGATGTGTGTTGGTGCGCTTTCCTGACTCCGACGACCTTGGTATGGTAGCAAAACAACAAAGAAAGCTAGTAATTATTACAGTTTTTGGTGCCGAAAACCGGGAATTAACGGCCAGATCATGAATACTACGAGCCAGGAGTGCGTCGACCGCCTGAAGTGGAAGAGGATTACCCTGCGAGCCGCCACAACAAAGATCAACAACGAGATTGGCGTCCTGCTGGCCACGGATCCAACCAACATCGGTGAGCTCGAAGAAACATTTGATATTCTTCAACTTAAGGAGGCTTCCCTGAAAGAGCTGGACAAGGAAATCGAGCCATTTGTCGACTATGATGCCTTAGAAGAGGAGATTTCTGGCGCGGAGGGGTACGCGGAACGGATCAGCGTAACTAAGACACGAGTCAACCACAAGCTGAAAGGCCGAAAATCGCGGAACGACAGGGCGTCCGGTTCTTCAACGCAGGGCAGTGGCTCCGGACAAACTCCAGTTGATCACGGCCAACAGCTTTACTGTTGTGCTTTTTTGCTTTTTTGAATAAAGTAATTATGACAGCAGCGTTGGTGTCCAACTTATCATCGTACCCTTTTTTGTGAGTAAAGCAACACCCAGTCAACAGTTCCTCTGGTATCACACAACAACGAAACCTCATGTCACACCAGATAGGTGGTGTCACAGCAGAACATCAGATTGCTAGTGTCACACCAACACATCAGATTTCTCGTGTCACACCAGAACTCCAGATTGCTGGTGTGAAAATATCCCAAATCACATCTGTGAAAAAGCCTGGTGTGACATCAAGTCACACCGGCCCTCGGCTTGGTGTATTTTTCACTTGGGAAGTATTACTTTTTGAATATGTAAGTGAGTTTCAAATAGTTGTTTCGAGCTCTTTTGTGTTTTGTGTTGAGGCACCGAAGAGATGACCCCACTGGTGGTTTAAGGGAACCAAACGATTAAGTTTATCATCATCATCATTGCTATCATCATCATCATCATCATCATAATCGTCATTGTTATTATTATTATTCAGGAATATAGAAAGTTTATGCAGCCCTAGGACTTACTGTCCGAACGTCCCACAATCAGCATGCACTAGTGATATACGATACGAAAATCTGAGCAGCTTGACAACATATGGCCTCGTGTCACGCCTCCCCACTTTACGTGAAGTCGTCACCTCGCATGACTTCACGTCACACCATGACTTCAAACCCAACGCTACTGGATCCAAGAACGTTATTGACACCGTAACACGATAACTTCACACTTCGAGTCACGTAGTCACGCAACCACATAGGTATATCAGGCAACCATGTGACCCGCCACCTACATTCTAGGCCAGGTGGCGCAAGCTACCACACGTCATAAAAGGTAAAGCCATTAGCATCCATCCATCCATCCATAGTGTCACAAACCACACGATAACGTGGCCCATAGTGGCGTCCCCTAAAAGTTAGCAGGATGTTAGCCCGCTAAATCTAGCCGACGACGGCGCTATATGGATACGAATACGGCTACGACTACGACTACGGCAACGCGACACAACGGAGACAGCTAAGCAAATTTTGACTCTGGTTTCGTTAAAGTGCAGGAACAAACCTTTGCCGGTTCGGAGGAAGCGCAGCAGCACTGTGGAGTGTTCGTCTGCTCGGAAGATGGCGCTACGAAGGGTTGCGGTGAGGTTGGGGCCTTTGATTGGCTTTGACGTGTCCACGTAAGCGAACCAACGGGGCACTGCATGCAAAGAGAATCATTTCGAGTTACTCGATCAAAACATGATCTTGCTACGGCACATTGTCTGCGGACAAGTTTGCTGGAAGTGCAAGCTTAGCCACCGCATATTATTACAGGAATAAAATATCATACTTCATATTACGAGGGTAGAAAGTTGGGCAAGTTGGTGATCTGATTAAAAAGTGCGACAAAAAAGCGTGTCTGGACGGGCCCCAGAGTCTGATGTAGATAGATGCATCTCAGAAGGCACTGATGTTTTGCTACAGTGTAAACCCACGTTGAGTAATCTCCCCTTAAAAAGTACAGTTACATTTCTAAGAAATAATGCCTTGTCACTACTCCCAGCAGATAAAGAGGGCGGTTTCGCAGTAATGCCGAAGGGCATGTTCATGTCAAAGGCGTCAGAGGCAATTGAGTCCACCTTTGTGAAGCGTGATGACGTAGCGCTAGCCAAGAAAAAACTCGAAGCACGGGCCATGTGCAAAAGATTAAATTTGGGAGGACTCGCCCTAGCCATTGACAAGAGCAAAACACTGAGTTTGAACCTGTTTTTTTCGGCCAAGACACACAAGATAAACTGTCCTCTGCGAGTAATTGTCTCGCAAAATGGTACCTGGCAGAAAGCCCTAGCAGTCTTATTGCAATCTAAGTTAAATCTCCTGACTATTGATGACCCCTTTCGGGTCAGGAGCTCTTAAGTTGTGATAGATGCCTTGATAGCTCTTCCCAACAAGAGCGTCTTGGGTTACTCTGTTGACATTAAGGATCTATATTACTCAATCCCCCAGGATGAGTTGCTGTCTTGTGTAGAAGATACGATAGATAAGCATGGTGTGGTGGCATTCCAAAATGAGGCAGGACTCAGTGTAAGCAGTTTTCTTGAACTCCTGGCATTTTATCTAAGGTCTACGTTTGCCACGTGGGACGAAAGCACTTTTATTCAGAAGATGGGTGTGTGTATTGGTTCCCGTATAGCACCGGTACTTAGCGACATTTTTCTAACGGCCCTTGATCGAATCCTGGCTAGCAAATTTGAGGGTTCTAAGGGGTTAAGCATTTTCAGATTTGTGGACGAGTTTTTAGTCCTCTTGGACTGCAGCTCAGATGTCTTTGAGGAGGTGGTGTCCGTGAACCTGTCCACTTTTAGTGACTGTCTAAGGCCCCTGGTGCTAACGCATGAAGTGCCGGTGGGGGGTTCCATTAGGTTCTTGGACCTGAGGCTTGACTTCCGACCAGGGCATGCATGTTGGGTTTATGAGCCAAGGGGGAACAAGCCGATCCTGCCATTCGCGTCGGCGCACTCTAAGCTCGTGAAGAGGGGGATAATCAATCTCTGCTTCGGTAACGCTCTAAAGAGGTCGTGCACTCTTAAGATCAACGAAAGTTTTAAAAATCAGGTGTCAAGACTCAAGTCCGCGGGGTATCCAGTCTCTCTTCTATCAGCCGTAGCAGCGAACACGCTCAAGACGTTAAAGAATAAAAATGGGCAGGGAACGGAAGTACAGAAAAAGAAAAAAGAGAAACCAGTGGTCATACCATACCTCCATAAAGTGTCCCATAACCTGAAAAGGGTGGGCCTGCACGCAGGGGTTAACGTTGTCTTTTCAGCTCCGGTCAAATTGGCTAGTTTATGTAAAAAGGTAAATTCCACCTCGAACATCCCCCGCAGACCCGGCTGCACGAAAAATCACAAAACTTGCTTTGTTGAGTGTAAAGAAGAGGTTGTGTACTCCGTGCCATTATCGTGCGGGCGTCATTATGTGGAGCAGACTGGTCGCTGCCTAAATGAAAGATTGAGGGAACATCGTTACAACGTTGAAGCCGTCATATCAGGACACCTCGGTGTGCATTGCCGAGATTGTGGTTGTACCCCGAATTTCACAGATTGTACAGTACTAAACAAAAACAAAAACAAGACCACAAGGGAAATACTCGAGGCTCGAGAAATTGCTAGATTAGGGCTGCAATGTGTCAGCGCACCCTTTTTATCGTTATCCAAAAAAGAATTGCAGTTTCTTGACCAAACATGATTAGTTTCGGGTGGGTGCCGATGAGTGATGCAGGAATTTTAGCTTTTTATGTTGTTGTTTTTTAAGATTTTTACGATGTGTATTTTATAGTTTTCCCAACTTGTTTGTGTTGTAGCCGGTAATAAATACCGAGCTGCAGCGGAAATAAAGTTCAGTTGTAAGTAGCGCTGTGTCTGTGTCTCCTTCTCTGTCCGTTGTCCTGTCGCGCTTTTTAATCAGTATGTTCATATTACGGGCACACTATATTGAAAAGAAAAAAAAAATGAATAGGTGACTTGTCCGATCAACGTGCCAAAACTTATATAAACTATGTTAGGTGTGCATAAGCTCTTGTATAGCCTTTTATGCACTCATATGTTTACTGGCCACTTCCATATAATATATAGTTTTCTACACATGTTTTATACGTCATTGTAGATCTGTGGATCAAGAACTTGTTATTCGCATTGTGTTCGGCATTTAGGGCTAGTGCTCTTTTTATTGCTCCAATACCGCCAATACAAAAGAAAGGACACTACTGATATTTCTTAATACAAGTGTAAGAAGGCCGATGCAACAGAAGACTGTGCTTTTGTTATTCATTTCTTTCTTTCTTTTTATCAGTTTTGTATTTTATATGCCCTTCATATATTTTTTAAATAAAAAAAAATAATCCCTACGTTGAGGTAAATTTGTTTTTAAGGCACATCCACGTCCATCTGAAAAAATCATTACCGTATTTACTCGAGTAATAGCCGCACTGTTTATGACCAAAGCCTGAGGGTTTTCTTTTCCGCGGAGCACGCAGATTGCCAATCAACGCGTTCGACAGCATGATTCCAGCTGTTTACAGGACAGATATAACGTCTTCGTGCCAAGATACCATCTGTGAGGATTGAATTTGTACGGAGAATTGTATTCTCGGCCTGGCGCTATTCGCTATGTTATTTATGCGCAACGCAATGATTGGCTGTATATGTGTTCTGTGGGAAAGTAGACGCAAGGGCCTTGTTCATAAGTAGTGCGGCAATTACTCGAGTAAGTACGGTTTTAGACAAATTTCAAGTACTAAATTTAATTAAAAAATGTGCTGACTACGGTGCATAAGGTTTACTTTCCTAATTCACAAATCTCCCGTACTGTTAAACACCTCCGTCGATAGCAATACCCCCCGGGCTACAGCGTTCTATGCATACGTGTTCTCTTTATTTTAGTATTTATTTAGGCAATACGAACGCATGCGTTACTCTAGAACAAACTGATGTAAATAACTACCCCAAAATCCCTTAAAAATGCCCACCCAAAATGAAGAGACGAAGGGTAAAAAATATGGGGTGGCTTATCTTCCAGATAAGACAGTAAAATGTTGTAAAACATTTTGTGACAGGCACAAGGCGGGGTGGCGGGCGGTGGGGCATTACAAATTACGTGAAACGGGAACCCATACCTTAAGTCACGGACACGGCAAGTTCACGTTCCACTGTGCGATACATCCGCAGGAATTCGCTTCGATCTCGCCATTCACAGGAACGGATACCGCAGAATATGGACACAGCAGATTTGTGCTTCACGAAACGATAAACACGAAAGAACCAGCTACAAAGTCGGGTATCGCGAGAATCGATAATGTGGGCGCAGATTGATAGCAAAACGTGGGAACTAGCTACGAACTCGCGTGCCACGGGAACAAATATCGCATAGCGCGGATACAGCGGATCCGCGGTCCACGGTGAGACAAACACGAATGAACCCTCCGTGGCCGTCCTCATTACACGCGACAGAACGTCAAATCGCGCAGTTGACGGGATTCCCGTCTGACGTCTTGCGCCGACATCCAGCGGGCAGCGATAGGTGCGCGACGTTTCGTAATATTTTGTGTTACGGACATTCGGGCGGCCAAAAAAAACAGGATGGCCGATATCTCGGAAGCTGGGCGTTCGTGCGGGATTTTACAAAACCGCATATTCTTATCGAAGCAAGTCCCACGTAATGAGCACTACATACCAAAAACCTGCTTATCCTGGAAATGGAAAAGTCAAAGCTGCAACAATGCCACTTTTTATGTAGTCATTGACAGGAGGAAAATGGCAAGGAGCCTTAGTCGTGCAGCCTACAGCATGAGCTTCACACCTTCCATAGCGCTTCTACGTACCGTAATCTCCGAGCCAGTATGTGGAAGCAAAACACGACAAAAGGAAACAAGTAATCATGTGCGAATAGTGGATTTTTTTTTTCGAAGCAATCTCGAAGCACATAGTGGTTTTGGCTGAATAGTTTCTAATCGAATCTCGAACAGTTTTTTTCACACCTTTCACAACAGTTGCACCATGCTTAAATGAAAACCCAGCTAAACACTTGGGTGTTCCCAAGCTTCCACTTGTCCTTTTATAGGGTAATTTCACTCTCTACGTATGAGCTGTAACCACAGAAAGTGCGATGCCATGAGATGGCGAGTAAATGACAGAAATGACATAACATAAATCCTACAGAAATTCCCAACAATACACAATGGAGCTAACTTACAAATATCGCTATATGCAAATAATCTTCTTTCAATCTCGAATTTTTAAAAAATATGAATTTTGCATGATGAACACAGGCAATCAGAGCATTTTCCCTAATATATACTCTTGCAAAAGAGCCATATTGAAAATTCGTCTGGGAGTCCACCAGGATGATTTTTTTTTTTTAAATGCTTTGTCGTACCCTTTAAGAAGGTTTGAGTGGTTGGAGATGTTCGTCGAAGTTTTCTAAGGGGCCTAACGCACCCGTCAAGAAATTCTAATGGTTGTAACAGACCCGTCATAATTTTCTGGGTCCTGTCGGGTCTGTCCCAATCCTTTCCGTGATATCGCAGCACCCATCAAATCGTTTTCACGTATCTGCGGTAGAGATCACGTGATCCTTCACATATGTGCGTCGGGGAAGCCGCTTGGACACTTTGCATCGGGCTGCCTCAAAGGAGCTGTGCAACGATTTTAACGTTAAAAGAATTGGCATCTTCTACTTTTGACATTGTTTACCTTGTCACAAATGACAGAAAACACACCTCCTTTCATTGAAATGTTGCGATTCCGCCGCGTAATCGCGAGGCAGAAATTAGAATATTTCCCGACCTGCAGCCGCGAGCGGCGGCCATGAGAATCACGCGGCATGACGTCAATGGGGGTCTTGTAGAAAGATAGCAAGTTGTGCGAATACCTGCTCGATAAAAGGTAACTCTTCTATAAATCTTGTCGTTCCAACATATATATAAATGCGTCAAAACCCACCCTGGTATCATCGACAAAACTTTTATTATATGGAGTTTTAGTGGTGCCATCTATCCTAGGTCCACAAAACCGCCAGCTCTATCTGCTACCGCGAACAGCCGCCAGAAGCCGGAGGGGGAGGGGGACAGGCAGGGCCGGACGGGTATGGCCGGACCTGGATGAGACTTTCCTCCTTTCACCATATTGTTCGAGCTGCGCCCGCCAGCACGTGGTCACGCGGTCGCGAGCGGATGAATTCTCGCTGCTCACTGATGGCTCTAGAGAGAGAACTTTACTAGAACCCTGCGCCCACAGTTTATCATATACAGTTTGCCCACTGTAGAATAAGCCTGTGGTAATCGGGAGACATGGTGTTGAGAGTATTTTTGCATGCAGCGCCCCTCACCACATATCGCGAACTAAACCACTTTTTATGCTTCGGTTTTGTTGTTTTGCTTTCAAAGATGGCGGCCCCCATGGTATTTTGGTTTCCGTTCCTCGCGTTCTCGCGTTGAATATTGCTTTAGTTTGAAGCGCCCGTCACAGGTGACAGGACACCATTTCCAGGCGATCACATTCAGACAAGGAAGCATTTTTTCACGTAGGGGACTGTTTATTGGATCTCTGCATGGTATAATTCAATCAAAAAGAGTCACAAACATAGCACATAATACAGCCATAGAACAAAGTTTGCACGGAGGCCGGTCAATTTACAAACATAAAACAAAGCCGACAACTTTTTTTTTTTTTTTTTTTTGCGGAGTATTGGCATGTTATGACAGAAATATTGTGGATGGCAGCTTTTAGGGCAAGTGTGAAACGCGATGATCGAACATGATCGAACATTTTGACAGGTCACAAGGACATCAAGAGGCATGAAAAATATAGCACATCAAATCATATTTGTACTGCACAAGTAAACAATACAAACTCAAAACTGCATGCGCACAGCATTATCTACAGCAATTAAGAAATTCTAGAGAATTGAAAGCGTCTGACTGTTCTCCGTGTCATAAGTTATGTTACTTAAATAAAGCACAGGCTTTTTAGAGCGCTCGGAGCTCTTTTACTGACCAAGTAAATGGCGCATATGACGAGTCGTACAAGGTTTCTTAATAAAATTATCTTTTTTTAGTTTTGTGCGGACTAATACCATGAACAGAACAGAACATGTGAGAGTTTAAACTGCAACATCCCCATGTGCTTTTTTTTTTCTTTTTTTCCGTTTTTTTTTTTTTTTTAGCTGATGTGAACAATAAATTTTTTCCGAACACCGATTGACAAGGAGACGTGGTGCCGTTTTCAACGCAGCAATTCACCGAGGAATTATTTTCTTTTTTCTAACACGATTTGAACTAGGGTTTGTACCTACCAGAACGATCGCATATGTTTGCACTAGTTGGGTGCCCTTATTTCAAGGGCACTACTTGAGAACACTAAAACTGAACGCGATCAGTAAATTCTAAATCGAAACTTGCGACGCCGGAGTACGCTCAGCGATTTCTTCAGCTTCGTTTGGGCTGCATCAGTTTCGAGCCTCTCTCTACATGTGCAAAGCCGCGGTTACTTTGTTGTTCATGATTCCGAATAGAAAGACGATTCGGCACTAGCTTCATTGATTCAAGGAGGAAAATCAGCACCTCACAAAACTGAATGTACACACGTTTATAATTCACCACTATATGAGTCTGTGTAACGGCGAGTTTCTCAGCGATATTTGCCACGGAAACGTCAACTTTCAGAGAAGCGAAGTATAAAATATAACACAATGCTATTTGCAATAACAAAAATTTGAATATACAGCTTACCAGCTTCTCAGCGGGTGCTTTATTATCAGCTTCGAATGCTTCGAATTTAAACGCCAAAAACGCAAGTGTACTCCGCAATCTCCGCAGCAGCCTGGCAGCACCCCGTCGCCCGGCGCCATGATGGCCTCGACTCCTCTCTGTCCTCTAATTGGATAACCGTGTAACGGTTTTCGGTCAAGCATTCTTTTATTCCTTCCCGAAAAAAATTGGGTCTCTTATGTTTTTAAAAATTAGCATTACTGGTGTAATTCCTTTGTTTTATAACGATTACTTTTACACGGCGTTCTGTAACAAGAAATCAAAAACATAAAAAGTGTTTAGTTCGCGATATGTGGTGAGGGGCGCTGCCTAACACCCGATTACCGGAAGGGGCCTTGAGTGGGACCACTGTATGCTTATTCACTGTGCCTGCGCCTACCCCATTGGCGTCACTGCGCACGTGACTCGGAAGACGATGTACGAGTTGAGAGGTGGCAAAAACCTGGATTTTTTATTTTTTTAAAATAAAAACTAGGATATCCAGGCAAAATCTGTTTTCTGTAGTTTACTTCAGAAGTGTCAGACATCAACTTCCTTAATTACAGTAGAACCTCGTTGATACGTTCCCGGTTCATACGATTTCCCGTTTTATACGTTCGCGAGTGAGGGCACGGGAAACGTCCCATAGAGCTGCGCTGTTTTTTTTCCGGTTCATACGTTCTCGGATAACACGATTTCCTGGAAAATACGCTCAACATTCTGCCAAATGTCGATCGGATTATACGTTTTTTCGGCAATCAACGGAGCTCCAACATCCGATCTCGACGAACGAGCGCCGAGCGCGCCGAGGCATACACGGCGTGCGCGTGCAGAACGGTCTGGTAGTGCCCGCTGATAATGCCGCCGCTGCGTCTATTGTTCTCCGCAACTTCCGAGAGCCGTCCGGGTGCTCAAGGTCGTTTCAGAACACACAGCGCGGTTTTACTGTCTTAGCTCATTATTCGATTCGTCGAAGAATCTTTCCCATGAAATAATAACAAAGGATTCCGAGCGATTGCAACTTTGGCGGCGGCGTACTAACCGCTCGTAACAACAGCGCGTCCATCTGATGCTGTCATTCACTTTCCTCATGTCAAGTGCCACCACTGGCGAAAGTGGCACGAATGCTGTCGTAACGAGCAACCGAAGCGGCAGCGTAAAAATCGAAACCCAAATACAGTTGCCTACTGATCGTTCGCCCGTGCGAGCGCATGTGCTCTTCAGTTGTCAACACCGTAGCAGCAGTACGTTCGCTTACGGCTTTTCAAGCGTTTCCGAAGTAAACACGTGATTATGGGTCGCTCTCGGTAACTCTAGCAAGCTCTTTGAGGCACTGTTCCGAGGGCTGAAAGCACCGTTTGCAAGAGTGCGCAAGAGTACACTCTAGACTATGACGTACGTACCAGGAGCAGTAGCGGTAGCGCGGTTGTAGTAAATGAACAAATCTGGCATTTCTTTGTTTCTTTCTTTGCGTTGGCAGCTTTCTTTGGCAGCTTCGGTTTCGCGTTCCGCCCAAGCCCGCGCCCTTTTCGTTTCGTTCTGCGAGCCTTTCGCGACGCCATGACGCCATCGCAGAACGATTCTGCTGGCGCTCGCCAGCAGAAGCTGACAGACGCTTTTCGGCAAGTGAAGCGCTGTATTAAACGCTGTTCCATCTCATTCTAGACTTTTTTTTTTTTTTTTGTGCTTGAAATGGTGAGTTTGGATCGTACGTTTTCCCGGATAATACGTTTTTTTCTCACGGTTCTCTTCAAAATATTCAACGAGGTTCTACTGTACTGAGCATGATTTTCGAGCCAATCGCCGCTGACGAGCAATCTCTGTACTTAGTTTCACCTTAAGTCAAGAGCAGGCAACGTTATGAGCCAATAGTACCAATCAAACAGCATCAGAAGTGCAACATTGTGGCATTCGTCACCTAGCTGTGCATGCTCTTTCACTGGCTAAACCAACCAAGTGCAGCGTCCCATAGACTCGCTCTTCAGATAGTATGTGCTTAAGCTTCGACCATGTTCGACCTAAGATGACAACTATACAGTGGGTAGGTAGACGCCGTAAAATACATAATTGTGCCTTTCCGTTTCCTTCTACTTCTCTAAGTATTAGGATCGACCAATAAAAAATTGAGGTACGCCAAGCATTCCTTATGGTTTTGAATGCGAAGCGTGCAAGCCGCTCGTCCCTCATCCTTTTCGTCGCTCTAGAAGTGTCGGCGAAGCTGGGTCTTGGTGAAAGGTGGCCGCTTTTTTTTTCCAGGGGCATACGGTTGGGATCGGGGACGTTTTTGGAAACTGGACCTGAGCGCTTCGGCCTAAGGAATGAGCCGTGGGGGGGAAATGAAAAGAAACGAAGCGACCAAAGTTCAAGAGCAGCAGAAAAGATCAAAGTGCTCCATTGGAGACAAGTGACTGGAAAAAAACCGAAAGCGAACCAAAAGCAACGATAACCAGAGAAAAAATAAGACGCCGTAAAAATAATAAAGGCGTTTCCGTAAAAAAGGGGAAAAAAAGGAGAGGGACGGGGGAAAGAAAAGCGGCAAAAAAAAAAAAGCGAGACGCTGGATCGCGTGTGCTCCCCTGTGACCTTGGACGCTCCGCGCTGATGGACACGCACGCCTGGGGTGAGCGGTCATGGAAACTGACGAGCGCAGCGGCCTATGGAGCCCCGCCGACACGCGCAGCCAATGGAACCGAAGGAACTATCTGCCGTTTTCGCGCTTCCACTGATGACGTCAGCTCGCTCCATGAGACAGTTAATGCCTCTTCGCATTAATAAGATTTTTTTTCATTTTTCGAGCATTTTACCCTTTCAGGTTGCATTTTTTCTCCAAAGACGCGCCCCCGTGGTCGGGTGTTTTACTCGGTGCGATAGCACAGAGTTATTACCACTAGTTTATTGTGCGCATAAAAAAATGTAAGACTTAAAATAAATAGTACACACACTCGAAAACATCTGCGGCGCACCGGTCGCTGCAGCTGAACAAACGGAAAGGACTAAAACCTTCGAACCGCGCCGCCGCTTCCGAGACAATCGAGCAGACAGGGTGCGGCTGTGTGTCGAGCCTCCGTACTCCGAACCTAGTGTGGTTATCCAGTTGTGCGTCGGATATCGAGCTGTCATACCGACTCCGAGTCCGAGAAGGGTTCAAAGTCTGAACCCGAAGATTCCATCCGCTCCAATCTCCGCTACGCTAACCTCCGGAGCAGCCGGCATGGCGCGGCCATCTCGAAAGTATCACTTGCACAGAGCGTCCAGTTGCCGCATTTCAAAGAGCCGCGCCAAAACAAATACGACTGGAGTTACAGGGTCGTAGTTCCCTACAAAACCTACCAGAGGCAGCACCTCCCCGCGAACGCTCCCGTTCAGCAGAGGCGCGAATTTTTGAAGGAGCAGTCGCGGACGTACGGGTACGTCAGCAACCATGCGGGACGCTCCCGCACTGACGTACAGGTACGTCAGTGACCATGAAAGGGTTAAGCTTACGGCTGCGCAATTCGTAGCGAAAACGGCGCTTTGGCGTAAGACGTAGAAGACTTCATTTGTTGGTGTAATTTGCCGCAAGTGGTGCAGTACTTCCGTTGCCAAAGCGTGGGGCCCACCTTGTAGAGGGAGTCCGTGGCCACCGGAGCGTGGAGGCCCCTCTCAGCCCTCAGCTGCCCCACCGTCCTCATGCCCTGCCACTTGGTCTTCTCTTCGTCTGGCATCAGCAGGGTGGTCAGGGTCATGTAGAAGCGCTGGACCTGCACCTCCGTCCAGGCTCTCAGGAAGACCAGGTCTGGAAGCGAGCACAAGCTGCTTGTATACCAAGTGCCTCTTAGAGCAACTGACAGGATGACAACGAGAGAATGTCTCTTTTCGACGCCCGGCCCCCCGCACATTCTCCTTGCTTTTCGCCGTGCTCTAGAGACTCTCACACGCTCTAGGCTCACGAGATGCCGAAGCATTATCGAAGTTAGAAGGCTCGTGCTGGACAGGGGCGGATTTATGGGTCAGGCTTGGGGGTGTGGTAGGCATTTGGCTGGCGGGGGCAGGGGGAGGGGTTTGCTGAGAGATGACGTTACGGCCGAAATGTTGCCCAGGCCCATTTTGCTGACCCAATATTCGCTATGTCACCAGAAACTAAACTTTTGGCTGAGATGTACAAATTTTTTCATTTAAAAAAGTCACCCTTGAGGGGCTTAGGGGAAGTGGTCTCCCCCCTCCCTCCCCCCCTCCTCTCCCTGCCCCCTGCCCCTGCCCCTGCCCCTGCCCCTGCCCTGCCCCCACCCCCCCCCCCCCAATCTAAATCCGCCATGGTGCCGGAGACGGCTTGCGGTCCTCGTCCGGTCGGCGATAATGGCAGTCTGATTAATTTAATCGCTCTCACAGCAATGGGTCTCTAGATGTAGGAGCAAATTTTGTAAGTTGTGACTGCCACGCTGAAACAGGCCTTGGGGGCCATGCAATCGAGGTTTTATTTGCTGCAAACATGACGGACTGTGAAACATGAGGATATGATCACTCCATCTCTTCTTGGGTACGGTCTAAAGTGTCTGCATATGGTAAAGCTTTTCCATGCGCTTATTGCCAATATTTAATTGCGAGTAATTAGACCTCAAGCTTACAATACTAACACCCTACAAGCTGTCTGCCCAAGGATTGTGTCTCTCGACAGGATCACTAAATGGGCATATATGCATGTAATGTGTCCTACATAACTTATTTCTTAAATTTAAGAAAAAATTGTTACATGGACCTTGAAGAAATTAGTTCCACGCTGATCGTAAGGAAAGAGATAAATGGCACCTTTTGAACTTGAAGAAATGGCGCAGCCACCAAGACACAAAAAGGGGGCGCTTTCCAAACAGACCACACTTACATTGTGTGTGTCAAGAATTGTGTCACTAACCCTGCACTAGGGACGAAATTTCCGGTGAGCAAAAACATCAACTCTGGGCTCACCGCTCAGCAGAATCTTGTCCTCGAAGGATGCTCGGAATGCACCAGGAGGAGCCTGAAAGGAAATTGAGCCCTCTAAAATTACAAGTACTATTATAAAGATTGTTTTCAAAAGTTTCGAGAAGAAAACTAAAACAAAAAGCGGTGAGTACACTCCATTCACCCTCAGCTGCAAGTACTCGCTGAACCAATCAAGGGCCTCCCTTTCATCACTTGAGCCCGCTCTCTGCATGCGGGAATGGACGGAAGCAGGCTCACGTGGCACAAAATAGACGCGGGACTGGTCCAACGAGTATGTAGCTTCCGTCACGCTGCCAGCTAGGATGAAAGGAACATAGACCATACTTACGCGGATAGCCTTCTTGATCTGTCCCCTTATGCCGCTCACAGTTCTCAGAGCAGCGCCCTCAAACTTCGTTACTTCAAGTGGGGTGTTGAACATGTCCTGCCGAAACGAATTCACATTTCTTAATCTCAAGCAAATGGAGCAGACTCGCATGCTTAACTGCAACATGGAATTAATGTGATTCATTGATATGGTTTTAGTACCCTTGCCACTGCTGTAGCACATGCGGCGCAAGCGGTAAATATATGAAGCATTAATGCGGGACAAATGAGGCTTGGCAGCACGAGGGAACATTGGCAATTATGAAAATCTACCAAAAAAAATCTGTACATTAATATACTTATCATACAGACGCCAAAACTTCGGACATGCTCGGTTATTCTAACGTCTTCGTGGAACTAATCACTCAACCCCCAAAGTTAGAGCGACAAAAATCTAAGACACCGTACAACTCATTGCAAGATTTATTTAAGACTTGATTTGCACAGTTTGCATCCCCCCAGGAGCCGGATCACCATCATTTTGGTTTGCCTTTGTGGCCTCAATACCACATCCAATGCAATTTAAGCTATAGTCAAGTTCCAGTCCCACAACCATTCGGTAGTATGGCTGCTACCGCCACCGCTATTCACTCGCTACGGCCATCAGCTGTCTGCCTTCGGGCATGCTGCGCCGCAGTTCTCGTGTTTTATTAATTTGAGCGTGCTTTCTCAATAGGCCAATAGCTAAGTGATTCTGGTTGGTAAAACATTGTCTCCAAGTGGCAGCAGCCAAAATTCTCGACAAAATGCGTCAAATACAGCACGATAACAGTGGAGAAGACAGCTGCAATTATGACTAAAGGGGAAAGTGGCTAGAACCAAGCAGAAGTTGCCCGGGAGTTTAAAAATTTAGCTGATATCCTTTTTTGCACTACTACCTACTCGATTATTGGGACATTTGCGTGATCCCTGTTCGGTCCAAAAAATTGTCCGGCAACTGTTAAATAAACCAGTTATTTTTATAAATTTGCAACAGCACTATTTTTATTATATTAGTTCCTCAAGTGCCTGTCCCTCACTCCAAGTTTCCCTTAGAGTAAAGCAAGGCTGTGGTAAACATATACTATGTATCGCTGAAACCTGCATTTGTGCAACTGACATGGTAAAAATACTAGAATATTTTTTTCTTGCAATGACCTTACAATAAAGTTTTCGATATCCATTCTCTATTAACCCAGGTTTCAAGCACAACAGATACTGGATGAATCAATGCAACAGAAGAGCAACCTTGATGAAGGCCGTCTTTTTGTAAATCTTGAAGGGGTTCCCAGTCAGCTTCAGCTTCTTGACGATCTGCGTCGACCTATCCAAGTCCAGCACGACTCCCGTTGCGGCAATGCGGAAGTTGGCCTGTGAAGTGAACAGAGCAATTCGTGCCGTCTAGCAACATACTCGTGACACTTTTTTTTAAAGGTGCACTATGCAGTGAAAGCACAGTACACCAAATTAACTCTAAAAAGATTAGATGAATGCACAAACAAAAATGTAGGCGTCAGAACTGGTACAATGCTGACGTAGCTTCAGAAAGGAAATGGTTGACTATGCTCGGGACAACATTTTCTGGCAATGAAGCCCTTGAGCGCCGATCAAAGCTCTGCAAGTGCAATCTTCACTTTTGAAACGTCAGAATAAGTTGTTCCGGAGTAGAGGATGCAAGAATGCTGTAGTGTCATTGTTTTCATAGGCACAAGTGAAGTCTTACCGTTTGCTCGTGAACTTGCTGCACTGCCACAAAGCCAGTTCCCTGAGGTGTAATGGGGCCTTGAAGAAAGGTGGTATATTCCTCGATTATCAACATGCATAAATATCCATTAAAGGAGTTTTAAAATATCTGCTGTAAACGACTTCATTTTTGCAAGGACCTAATTTTCGCGAATTTGGGGAATTGCCTACAACTAGCGAAAACTAGGTTCCGCGAACAATTCCGCTAAAATGTAAACACCATTGGAATCTATATTGAGAACCCACCGCGTCACAAAAATTAGAATCCGCAAATTATTCCAAAACTTCAGCTTTGACCTAAATCGCAAAATATGCATTGAGCCCGCGAAAAATAAGTCGTTTACCGTACTGTCAAGACCAGTTATAACAAAGTCAACGGGAATCGGAAATCACTTCGCTATATCAGCTATTTCGTTATAACCAACTTCGGTTAACGAAGTGCAAAAGGGAATGGGAAATCATGATCGCTTTGCTGTAGCCGCTATTTCGTTACTATAACCGGTCTCGACAGTATATCATGTAAACAGTATTGTGGCCCCCAACGCACTTTCATGTGGCCCCCGATATGACAGCAGAAAAGTCACCCCCCCACTTCGCTTCCTCACACAGACTTAAGACGGCAGTTTTGACCTCAAATGAGGTTAGACAAGTACAAGAAGCACTTCCAATCAGCATTGTGCACCATTCCCATACTTGGGCAGAGAACGTCTTCACTTCCCCTTTGCTTTTTCTTCCTCTGCCCCCCTTTACCAACTTGTGTCCACTTCGTGACTGTTCGGCCCACTGCTGCAAAAACTTACCTACCCCTGCACTAGACCCTGGTTTCTCGAGCTGGGTTCCAAGGAACCAAAGTGTACCCCAGAGTAGCCTCCACTCCCCTTCCCCCTTCATATTTCTAGAGCACTGAGCTTATCTTGAATGTCTCTAAGTAAAGTATTTTTCCCCTTCTAGCCCTATTGCAACGTACTATACATAGCTCAACTATGCATAGGTGTGTCACTAAGAGTCAAACACTTCCTCTTTCCTTCCTGGTTTTGATTATTGCCAACAAAGCTAGTAGGCCCCAGAGCTGTTTCATGACGGAATGTCAGGCAGGGTGGGAAAGATTTTCGAGAATCTGTCGAGGCAATCGGAAGTTTCCCAAAAACAGAAGATCTGGAGAACTCCCCCCCCCTCCCCAAAATTAAACTTAATTTTAGACCCAAACACCAGCCCCACCAACTGTTCCACACGAAAACATTGACACTCACCCCAGAAGGTGGAGTTGCAGTGCAGGTGCTTGGGGGTGTACTTAAGGAAGCGGTTGCGCCCATTGTGGTCCTGGGTGCAGAACAGGGGCATGGTCTGGAAGCGTCGCCAGCCCAGAGAGAGGATGAGAGGGTCGTTGCTCTTGAGGATGCGTCCATACCACCGGTGCTTCTTCAGCCGCACCTAGAAATGTTGTGGCAACAAAGGAGAAAAAAAAAAAGAAACAGCTGTGAGACATCAACGGCCTATGTAAAAAGCTTTCAAACCCCCCTTGTAGCCTACATGGCCTGGGAGGGTCAACTTTTGAACCCTTCACTCAAATTGATTAAAATTTTCAGGGTGAATAGATTTCCATTAGGAATGACGACATCTAGAGTTTTAGTGTTAAAGGCCAATTCAACAACATACTATGCTTATCAATAGAGCCCTGCGTGGATAACAGTTTGATTATCCGCATCTGCAATGTTCTTAAATAATTGTAACCGTATCTGTTCTGCATTTGCAGACTTTGTATCCGTATCCGAATTGCATCTGCAAAATTTAGAACCGCATCCGACCCTCGCGCATTCATTTTAGATTATGAAATCAAGCATGAATAAACATTTTGAAACATCTGGATGGTATTCTATAAGTCGTTTGCTTACCTTTCTAGAAAGAGCTCTGTGTCAGAACACAGTGAAAGTCATTTCAGAAAATGTGCTCAAAAGAAAGGAACTTTTAATATTTATATTCTTTTTTGGTTTGCAAAACTAACTTCATGCAAATGCATATTTTATAAACATAAAAATTAACAAAGGGCAGACTAATAACATTGTGCCACTTTATTTAGGCAAAAGAGTAAAAAAAGTGGGAAGGAAAAGGCACTCACTCACTGCAGCAAAGTACTCAAATATATGTGGTAAGGTGTGAGTACACCCATGGGAAAATGTCACAATATTCAATAATGGCAATGCCTACTATCGTTTACAGTTTTAAACACGAACCCTCAACTGCATGCTTGGAACCATATACTTAAAAAAACAACTTGGTGCCAACTGCCGAGAAAAAAAAAAACACACACACACAAAACCAGCGTTTCACTTGTCAAGGTTGCTGTGTAGAAGAAACAGAATATAGGCAACATGGACAGATTCAGACTGGTTCACCTCTGTTAAATTCATACCCCCTAATGAGAAGTCCCTCTTTGTTGGTGCACTTGATGCTGGGGTGGCATGCACAAACTGCACTACAAGACTGAGGTGCGGAGACTCGTGCTGGTACTAGTTCCACCACTCCAGAGGATCGAATTCAGTCTCCTCGATCTACTTATAGGCAAAGAAGCCACTTGCAGGCTTCTACTTCCTTGTGGCTTGTATGTTTTGGGTTTTCCTTGCCCAAAGATTGTTTTCCCCTCGTCCCACGCCAAACAAGAACACGCTTTCCAAGACGACTGATGCTCCTGCATTCTTTAATTTTTCTAGAAACAGCATTTCTGGCGGAAAGAACGTTCTAAAGCAATCTTTTGTGAGAATCAAATCTTTCTTGACGTAAAGGACAATTTTCTTCCCAGTTTGCACCTTTTTTCTAAGAAAGTAGTTCGCTCCCGCAATACGTTCAACGATGCACTTCAAGTATCACTCACTTTTTCACTCTTTTAAGGCGATAGCCTTATATGTCCCACTACGGGAAAAGGCGGCATAAAGCCAGCGCCGCCTTTTCCCGTAATGAGACATACAGGGCATTCGCCATAAAAAAACTTTGAAAACCTCCGTAAGGCTAAGCATATAGACGAAAAACATGAAGCTGAGTAAATCGCAGAAGTTTTGACAGGGATTGCAAAGAATTGTATGAGGGATCCTATGCAATACTGTATTTACTCGCATAATGAATGCAGCCCCCCCCCCCCCCCCCCCCAACAGGCATCAGTATTTGGATTTACAATGGGAAGGAGCTGAGCTAGTTGGCTGTACATAATTAGATTGTTGGTAAATAGTTGATAGATAAATAGTTGGAAGCCCAGCGATCGGATGCTTTTTCTCCTATCTCTCCTCACATTTTTTTGTAAGTTCAGCTGGTTCCATAATCTAAATAAGTATTTGGATTTTTTCTTTTTCTCGCGTAATGAATGCACTTTTAATTTACGGCTTTGCAAGTATTGAAGTTAATTTTCTTTTGCCGCCAAGCAGCCAAGCCAAGTCAAGCCAAGCCGCTCTTGCAATGGCTGCGATTGCGTGGCTGCGGAAGTGATCAACCGTGAAAACAGAGCGGCGCGCAAGCCTAGACAAGCTGGGGTCGAGGAATGCCCAGCCCCGGGCAAGCTCCGTCCATCGGATGCATTGATGTCAACAAACATGCTGTCATCTGTGATCCGCTTTCGGACAGTGATATCGTAAAAGGGGTTAGGCTTAAGAACGGTCGGGTCGCTCTCCGTTCTGAGTGAGCTTCGTAGGGCGCTTTTTCTTCGGCAAAAGGCACACCAAAAGTGCCCTAAAAAAGGTTTGCAATTATAGAGCATGCTTACTGTGGCATGCCCACGATCAGCCATGGGTGCGCCTCTGTCAGTGGAGACGTGCCATAGTACCCTGCCATGTCATATTGGCATCTAAATGACATTCGTGCAAAGTGTGTAAATGCCAAAATTTTACCCCACGTAATGAACTGTGTCAATATGTGTCAATTTTTCGGGAAACAAAAGTGTGTTCGTTATGCGAGTAAATACGGTAAGTTTCATCAGTAAGTATACCCGTTTTCACCTCAAGAAAAAAGCACGTTTTGCAAATTGTTCATACGCGGCGCGAAGTAGTCCTTACGAGATTTGGTTGTCGAAGGAAAAAGCTACCGTAAAATTCCGAGCGAACGCCCACGTTTGAAGGATCGCCCACCCCCCCTTTTTGTCCAACATCGGTTGGGAACGGTATTCCGATACATCGCCCTCCCCCCGATTCCCGCCGGACGTCACGCGATGTCCGACGGGAATCGCGTGTCAACGGCGCGATCTGCGGTCCCGCGTTTTTGTCTGCGATCTGCGCGCGTGAAATGCGTGAAATGCAAATCTGCTGCGTTTGCGATCTGCGCTATCCGTTCCCGAGTTTTTAGCGAATTCCCGTGTTTTTGCCCGCGATATCGATTCCTAGCTGTAAAACACGCGCGAGTCGTTCCGCGTGTATTATTGCACGTGAAATGCGATTCTGCTGCGGCCGCGATCTGCTTGATTTGTTTCCGTGACATGCGGGTTTGCAGTGGATTCCCGCGTTTTCGTCCGCGATCTGCGCACGTAATATCGGTTTCCGCGGTATCCGTTCCGTGAGATGCGAGTTTCTCGGCGGGTTTCCGCGGGTCCATCGCGCTGTGAAACGCGCGAATCTGCTGCGTCTGCAACCTGCGGTATCCTTTCCCTGACACAGGAGTTCGTAGTGAATTCCGGCGTGTTTATCGAATCGTGAAACGCGAATTCGCCGTGTCCGTGATCTGCAGTATCAGTTCCCGCGTCACGCGGTTCGTAGCGGGGGCCCCGGTTCTTATCATTATTTCTGATAAAATTTTGCTGAGGCATCTCCAAAGATAGCCCACCCCATGTTTTTCACCATTTATCTCTTAATTTTGGGTGGGCGTTCGCTCGGAATTTTACGGTATGCTTTTGGTGTTTGGAACGTGTACGTCTTGATAA
>JABSTQ010008966.1:0-24753 GCA_013358835.2 Ixodes persulcatus
AAAAACACGTGCTGCAGAACTCTGGGAGCTGGTGTTTAATCAATGAACTTGCTGGAATTTATATGAACAATCAAGATATAGTTCGGCTCTCCCGGACAAGTGCTAGGCTGTAGAATGAAGCATATTGCCGCCCGCAGAATTGAGGAAGCAACGCCCGTTCACGTACTTCTAGAAGATTCGCGTTTAATCTTGTTCGGTTGTAACTTTCGTAATGCTTTCTGTTCTCGAAAGTTCCTGTTCATTCTGCCCCGAGTGCACGACGCTCGAACCTTCTTCGCCGAATTCTGGAGATAGTGACGCACACTAGATAAGAAGTCACTCGCGACTTGTCGTGTCAGACTTGCTCTCGCTTGCACTTACGCCGCCAAATCGCCGCCCGCTTTCTGCTGTCTCGACGCTCGTTCTTTATTTTGTTTGGCACAAGTTCGCCCATTAAAACTTTTATTTTCAGTTCATTATTTATCATCTCGTCGCCTTTATTCGGGACAATATTATCTAGTTACTTTTGAAATCAACATCAAACGAAAGTTTACTCAAAGAAGAAACAGGTCCTTCAGATATGAAGCCATACTTTTGAGTGCTCACTACTGCAATAGACTTCAAGTTAGAATACCACCGACCTTTCTTGGGACGATCTTGCAGATTTCGAAGTCTTAGCTGGCTTGTGACTTTGTAGTGCTTCTTTTGCGGGCCGTCAGCATCATTCAAGTAGACATTGAGAATTGTTCTAATAATTGTGCACTTTGTTCTTGCTTAATTTTTGAAAACGTACACTGATAATACACCAAAAATATTTATTTATTTTAAATTTATTGTAATGCTCCTATCGGCATCAGATATTTCCAGCAACGGTAGAAACAAATCTACTTTTTTGTCCAAAAACAATATCGAGAAGCAAGATATTTCCTTTTTGTTATGTTTTCGACAAAAATAACTTGCATCGTAACGCTCTCTTTCAGAGCTCGCCTATTCTACGAATGTGAACTTTTCATTTTGGTTTGTAATTAAGGAGGTAAAAGTATTTTTTGTTACGGCCAGGAAGTTTGCACCAGATACAAACATTTTGATGGAAGCATTCAATCGATACGCACATGAATGCCACGGACTATTGTGTCACATCACGAGCACCTGCGTAACCCTCTTACAGTACAGCCCAAAAAAGTAGCTCTACGGTTTCTTTGAAGATTGGTGATAGTAGTTCCTGCCCAAAGAGGAAGATACCTTTTTCAATTTAATGCCAGCTAAGCAACACAACTACCATAAAACAGTATTGCTTTGCATATGAGAATTGAATTAAACCTGACACTTGAAGGAGTGTGCCACAAACGTTCGCAATATTTATCTGGGTAAAATGTATTTACACAGTATGTTTTGTTGTGTTTGCAAGTTAATAGACCTTTAAGAGCTGCATCACTCTGGAGAATCACACCGGAGAAATAACGCCGCCGTGTTGGCGATGTCGCCTCTGGCGACATGACCAAAAGGGAGCGTGATTTTCCAAGGAGGTAGTTGTTCTCCCACCATCGCAGCAGATCGGACGCTTCTGGTGGGAAGAGTGGTTTCAAGAACGCGTAGAAATATCACACTTCTCTGGTGGGCAAGAACGAAAGGACAGCAAGCTGCCTTCCTTTGATGGTGAAGCAATCTACATAATATTTGTAGAGCACAGCCAGTCCCAAGTGCTGCACTCTCCTCCATACTGATTGACACTAATAGAACAGACAATCAAGCACATCCGAAGAACAAAGAAATAGCGTTGATCGCTTCCAATTCAAAGTCTGTACTCACGATTTTCGGGTTTAGTGCAAGTCGAAGATCTGCGGCGAAGTTAAAGGGATGCTGAACCGGAATCTGGATTCCACAAAGCACGGCGGCAAAAGCGTGCAACGGGATGCTACAAACATCAAAAAATCATTCATACAACGATATATCGAACGGATGACCATATTTTTCCAAAAAAAAGGAGGCACATTTAACAGGTATGTTCACCTCCTACTTGTCCGAGAAGGAGAGGGAACGGCCTTGCGTGTTCTTCGCCTCGCCGCGTTGAGGGGGTGAAACGAAGAGAGGAGGAAACGAGGTATCTTAACGTCACGCGCCTCGTCGGCCTCGTTCAATCTCGACCTTTTCTTTTTTTTTTTTTCAAAAAATACGGCCGTCGATTCCAGATATCACATTACGAGTATTGTTGTAGGGATTGTAGCGTCCCGCCTACAGCTTCTGCATTGTTTTCTGATATCCAAATTCCGATTCACCATCCCTTTAAGCCCCTTCTTCGATGAGCGCCTCGTACACCATCTGGATTCGTCAAGTGATTAGGTGGCAAGCAAACGAGAACACATGACCAAGAATTTAACCAGGAAATGTGCATAACTGTTCAAAGAGCGGCGACACAGTCTTAAATGTTTCGTCCATGAGCCACATCGAATCGTCGTTCAGTTTGCTGAACTGTTTGTCCCTAAAAAAAAAAAAAAAAAATTAGGAGTCGAGCTCCATCTACTCTGGTGCATTTACACTTCAAAAACTCCCGGCCACCTAAAGTTGTTCTGGAGCTCTAAACTTGTCAAACACAGAGCATGGGCCGAAGTTCACGGAGCGCACCGATTGGGCTATCCCGACGATGGCTTCGCGCTTTTTTTGTTTCGGCGGCTCAAACTTTGTGTTTGACGAGTTTAGGGCGCCTGAGCTCACCTCGATGCTATGCGTACAGTAGACGACTCGTGGGAGCAATACCTTTTCCTCTTTCTTCTCACAACCTGGCGCAAGGCTTCACTGCTCTGAAGGTGTTGCCTCGAAGACGCTGCTTCATCTGGTGTGACCTACTGCACAGTCTTCATAGGTGCCTCACCCGAGGCCTCCACCAGAGCTTTGATCCTTTTTTGAGTACGAAGGGCTGTAACCCCACAGGATATCCGGAGCATGATTTCCGTGGGTCACTGTCTTCGAGAAGATATAGTAAATACGAAGTACAGTAAGGTTAGTAATCAGTCTACCGTTCCATTTGCCTCGCTTCTCGCGCTAGTAGTGTCTAGAGTCCGCTTTCTCAAAAGCACGTAAGCATAACTGTCTTTGCATCCAAGTTTTGCTTTTCCCTTCTGGGAACCTACCACAACTACCTCTTTTTCTATCTCCCTCCGAATCTGCAAAATTATTACTGCAACACATGGCTGCTGCTCTTGTACTCTAAACGCTGGGCAGCGCTGCTTGATTTTGCGGACTAATTAAAGCTCTCCTGTCCAACTGATATGCCTAGCTTGACGACGGATAGTAAAATACAAAATTTTACAACAGTTTAACCTTCATTGATACTGGTGGGGCCTCTTTAGAACGAGCTAAAAAGGCTCGTGTCAATGAAATGTGATTTGGCGGAAAACAAACTAAGTGGTAGTGAGAAAGCGCGTCATTTATTTTTCGCCTTGCGTAGTTTTCAACGTGATGACTTTTCGGCATTTTGACTTTTTGGCATTTCAATTTTTCTGTATTTTTCGGCGTTGTGGCGTTCGGCCCTTTTCGTAATTCGGCCTCTTGATTTATTTTGGGCGTTTTGACAGAGACCCGACACAGAGGACACACAATGAACTCGTACCTTCTTTCGAGTCCATCGCTGTTTGCGCTAGCACGTTTTTCGAGCATGTGTTGTCACTTGCTGGCACGAAAGTGTGAGACTCCAGGAAGCACACAACATAACCTCCCAGAATCACAAACTGGACATTTGTTAACCCAGACGCATACGCAAGGGTACTATATGTATCTCTCTTTAAGATCGCGTCATCTCTATCCTCGGTTTCGCTTTAAGACTGACCTCAGCCAACACCACCATCCGATGGACAGAATGAAGTAAGACCAAAAATAACACCGTCCCGGCGCTGGTCGTCCTTTTATGTTTTTTTATCAGCAACTAATCCCATACAGTGAATGAGCAGCGTTATCATTTTCTTTCTTATTAGAAACTACTACTTTCCTCCTATTTTTACCATAACATTGTTATTGACCGCTTTAGAAACCCTGAGAAGAACATAGAAAAGGAGAAGACGAGAGCGTGCGGGGACGTCAGAACGTCGAGCTCTTACTGGACTGATTAATGGCCAGATCCGAAGCTAACTTCTTTAGTCTCCGCTGCACTCGTCGAAACGCGTTAGAATTCGAAAGACAAAGACTGGACGCCGGCGTTCCGCGTTCTAGCGTGTTTGACGAGTGCAGTGGAGACAAAAGCAGAGAGCTTTGAGTCTGCACTCTAATCATTTCAGACAGAGGCCGGCGTTCTCAGAATAAGACGGTGCAAAATGTTCTCTCATTTTAACGACAATTTCTGGTGCGATTTTTATCTCGTTCCTCACACAACGCAGCAGCGCTGACTCCACCCGGATTTGACGATGACAGTAGCCCTGATGCATACCCTGTTTTACGTCATACCAGTGCCGAGATGCACGTGTGAACCCTCCTTTAACGTACTTGCTTCGTCCTTCTCGTGTGAAAAGCAACGCCCAAAGCCCGATCCCAACCAACGCGTTTTTGTGCGCGCGTACGTCGTGCGCTTCCCGGAAGTTGCGTATTTCGTGACGTCGCGCTGATTTCTTGTGCCTTCCGGGCGTGCATAAGAAAGTTGGATGATTTCAACTTTTTCTGAACGCGCATAAAAACGCGCTGTAACGTAGCAGGGCGCCCCTCTCCCATATCCTCTCCCGGCCAATCAGTGGAGGGCACCAGTTCCGGCTCCGCGTTTCTTCGCTGTCTGGCGCAGGCGCAACCAACGCGCATGCTTGTGACTCAGAAAGTGCACCGGAAACAGCAAGAACGTCACGAAGTATGCAATTTTCGGGAAGCGCGCGACTTACGCGCGCACAAAAACGCGTTGGTTTGGATCGCGTTTAACGGACTAACAGCACCTTTATTGAGAAAGGCAGCGTGAATTGAAAAGAATAAAAAAAAAAATCGAGTACCACACGAAAGTCGTACAACGAAAGTGGACACTATTGAGAGAAACTCAGTACCGGAAGGAACCTATTTTGCGCGTACACAGAGCTGTCATCATACGGCAAAAATAATATTGCAACTGCCTTTGAGAAAGGTTCTTTTCAGTCTACTGCCACCGACAGCTTAAGAAGTGCGGGGAGTGGCTTTTTATGTCCCCGCTTATCGCTGCGTCATTCCTTCATCGGTGTTCTTACCATAAAACTACGCCATCTCATTTGCTACGGAGCTTAGAATTTCATACCAGGGGCTCGCCCCTGCCTGCGCGCCATTTTTTAGCTGTCCGTGTCATAGGCTGGGTTTACATGGATACCATCGTAGCGCATTCAATTGAACAGGGACACATTTCCACGCACCCTGTGTCCTTATATCTTCTTCTTCATCCCACCTACTAACAATTAAAATTAGGGATGCCGCGAACTTTTTTCGAATCGAAGTTTTGATGATCGAATCAAGCGATTCGGAAGGTTCGAAAAATTTCGCGTTTTCGAATTTTCTATGTCGTAAAATTCGACGGAAGTCGAATTTTCGAACTTGTTAAGCTAAGAAGTCGACGCTTTTCGAACCGTCGAACTTATTACGCTAAACAATTCGATTCTTTTCGAACTTTCGAACTTATCACACTGCAAAATTCGATGCTTGTCGAACTTCCAAACTTGACTGACCAAAAAATTCGATGATTTTCGAACTTTCGAATTTCTTGCACTATAAAGTTCGAAGCTGTTCGAACTTTCGAATTTTCTATGCTAAGGAAATCGATAATTTTCGAACTTTCGAACTTATTTATCAATAGAATTCGAAAAGTTTCGAACTTTCGAATCTTGAAAAGTCAGAAGTTCGACGAACTTCGAACTTTTAGGGTAAAAGTTCGACGTTCGTCGAACTTCGAAAGACCGGCGGACGGTTTCATTTGAATTCAAGTAGTGAGGTACATTCGTAATTTTTTTTTCTCGAACTTTTACATGCGGTGTTCCGTTCTTTACGAAAGACAATGCCTTTTATTTCAATGTTCTGGCATGCTTAGTTTTAAAGAAATAAATTCCCGAAAGAGCGAGGAAGGACGACGGGTTTTTGACGATTATCGTTTGTGCCAGGTTTGAAGCGCGATGTAGCCGAAGCTATTTATGCTAGAGATGTTAAACTTCTTAAGAATTATCTATGTATAGCCTAAATAAGTGTCGTCTTAAGATATGACTATTGTTATTCAAGGTGAGTTTCGAAGAAATGTCCAAACATGTATCTACATGCAATTATGCCCTAGGTATCGCATTTAAATTAACACCACAGACAGTACATATCATTGCCATCTGCAGAATACAAAATAATGTATTTATTGTTTTTTCACGTTAAGGAATAAATTAACTCATGGGAGAAGATTTCTAATGTTCAAGTTCAGCACGTCATTAAAAGAAAACATTTCTTTTTCTCGCTTCACGTTCCTGGGACGTGTTTGCTTTTAGCCTGTACACATTTTGGTAGGAGAAAGTTGTTTCGAAGTTATGAACCTCTGAATATGCAAGAATACAACACATCCGGCGAGTTCTTGATAGTTTTTTTCTTTCTCCAGCTTTTTATCCCCGCATTTTTTATTATCTTTTTTTTTTTTTTTTTTTTTACCATTGGCACAGTTATTTAGGTCGTAAAGACATAGCTTTCAACTTCCGAACCACTAAGCATGTGACGAGTAGTGCCTTCTGACAACGGGTTTCTAACAATGACCATCTACGCGATCTTTTATGCAGTGAAGAGCGACAGTAGCTATACATAGGCATAAATAATTTCAGATTAAAATAAGCTCGAACACGCCCTCTTTCCCCGTATTGTTTTCTTTAACCGTCCGAAATATCTGGAAGGGGGGAAGGGGGGCTGAGCCCCCCCCCCCCCCCCCCCCCCCCCCTTCCCCTCTTCCTTCCCCCGTTTTTCCTCTTCCGACGCCACTTGTATGGTAGAACGCTCCTCGACCTCGAGTTGTGTCGGCTTCTGTGCTTTTTGCGAGGCGATTCCTCCGTCCCAGAAAATAAACCTCCAGGGCGTTCGATCGGATTACTACCAGCGTGCAAGGGGTGGGGAGGTAGTTTGCCAGGTCGCTTCAAGGTTTTTCTGAGCCTCAACCTCTTGCCCGCCCCTGGCCATTTCGAACTGGATGAGTATCGTAAAACAGTGTGTTCGTGTGATCACTACTGCGTGATGCACGTTAAAGAACCCCCCCCCCCCCCCCTGGCTGGCGGTCACAATTACTGATCTATGGTCACACGTCACTCTGCACTGGCAAACATTCCAGCACATCCGGGACACTTGTCGTCTCATTTAATTGCCTGACCAACTTCGCAGAGTCTAGATATCACACCCTAACTTTTCTAAACTTGATTTCGTGAAAACCAGTGAGTCGCCAAAACGTTATTTGAAACTGAAACTGTGGAGGAACTTGAAAACTGAACTTCGAACTTTGAAAACTTGGACTTGAAAAAAATTCAAAATCTTCGAAGTTTTTTTTTTTTTTTTCGAATTCAGCGTTAAAAGAGAATCGAAACTTTCGATTTTTTCGAACTTTATGCAGAAAGAAATTCGAAATCTTCGAATTGTTCGAACTTCATGTCTATAAAAATTCGAAGCGTTCGAAGTTTTCGAATTTTATTTCCAAAGAATTTCGAAATCTTCGAACTTTTCGAACTTCAGATCTTAAGAAATTCAGATTTTTCGAATATCTCGAATTTCAAGTTAGGAAAGTTCGAAATCTTCGAATTTATCGAACCTCAAGTAAAAAAATATTCGAAATATTCGAACCCGAAATTTTAGAAACCGTGAAAGCTTCGAACTTTTCGAATTCGAAACTCTAGTGTGATCGAAAGTTGCGAATTTTTCGAATTCGAACCTCGGTCGGTACGAAAATATCGAAATTTTTCGAAATCGAACATCAGTTCGCTTCGCAAATATCGAAACCTTTCGAAATCGAACCTAGGGTGGTTCGCGACATCCCTAATTAAAATAGTTAAAACTCGACTCGATGCACTACGGTCGCATCCAAGTAAACTCAACCACAGGGCCGAACTAAAAACTGTAAAGTTTCGACGCTCACAGCACTTTGCACCGGACCTAGAAGACAGACTTACCGAGTCCGGAAGCTGTTGCCAACGTTTCGTCGCTCACCGCCGCTGCCTTCACGCCGAGAACCGGAAAACGAGACGACGCCATCCGTAAGGAACTGCGGCTCAGCAAATTGAGCGAGAAATGAAAATATTTCATTCTTCGCTCAGAAAATGAGCGGCCCAGGCAGGAGCCCATGAAAAACCCAAAGCGTCTGTGCAGCATGGCTCAATTCACAGTGATTAAGGACTTTTCGTCGATCGTAAGCTTCGGACAGGGAATTCAACAGACACGTGCTCTATCCGCGCTCAAAATGGCGGCACAAGGTCCCGTTAGCTGAGCAAAGCTGCTGCGTATGGTCGATGATATCACTCTCTACTGAAGCCAATGCAGGATAAACTACGTAATGAACACGGAAGTTCGCACAAACCCGTGTGAAGCACAACTACACTGGTAGTCCAATTAAAGACACGACTGGTCTCGATCCAGCTGCAAACACAGGTGGTTCGAGCAAAGCGGCCATTCGCGAAATGGATCTGTAGGTCACAAAAAGTGTGCTACAAGCAGACATGTGCCCGTTATTTAAAAAAAAAAGTAAGCAATTACACATATAATTTCTTGACCTAAAATGCAATGCATTACCGCTACTAATTGCTTGCCGTACAAACAAATCGATTAATTACTTCGTACATCACTCGATTACTTTTGCGTTACTCCAAACAAACTCACAAAAGACATGCAATGTCTACTGCGTGTTAGCGGCGCACAACTTATTGCCTCATGTAAAATAAAACACGAATAAAATACACTCAATACAATTTGTCGCATTAGGTTAATAACTTAGATGTCGAATTAACAAAATAATTAATCACTTAAACTGGTGTCCGACATAAATGGGTTCTGCGCTGTTCCGCAAAGACAGTGTTGTTAGCGAGAAGGAAAACCATATAATTTCTTGCTGACACGTGTGTGTTTTATTGATATGAATCCCACATGCGCCCACCATGAGAGTTCTCGTTTTGACGATATCAGGCTTAGATAGGTTTTGGCGTATAAAACATTTTGTCTTTTTCAGTTATATTTTGATCCAGGTAACGTCGTGTTGTCAAACTATCGCGTTCTATTCCAACCGCTAGCGTCACACACTCACGGAGGTTGAGCTTTTTGCGATGCATAGTTTATTTACCCGGGGCTAAAACCGCTAATCTCATTTATCGGGAACTCCTTGTATTTTGTACGCAAGACGTAGCGAGTTGGTTTTAATCAAAAGTATACGTATGCCAATCACACAGAAGTGCAGCTTCTCAAATTGGAATATTATTATTATTGCCAACCAAAATCCAGCGAGGCTACTCTCACTGACAAGTCGTCGGAAGCAGCCGCACGTCGGCTTTTCCTCTGAGCCTTGCAAAGAGCTCTACTGAAATTAAGAAGCACAGGGTTGGGCGGCTCCTGACCATCTGATTATCGCTACGCATCCAGTAAGACTATCTTCCACAGATAAGAATGTCAAATAAAGAGTAACGAAGCGAGAAGCGTAAGTAAAACAAAATTAACTGTGCGTTTCTAAAGCTGCGATGTGACTCTAGTCAATATAATATCAGTAGAAAGACGGAGTCAAATGATTAGCTAGCACGGTGAGCGAGACCCCCGCGTTGAAGTGTCCAATCTCACAGTTCATTTTTGGGATGATTCCTTGCTTTTCACCGCTCGTAATTCAATCTGCAAGTCTAAGTGACGAACTCCGTGTGTTCCGACGGAAGAACTTAAAGGTTTACACCTGCGCCGATGTTCAAAGGGCTTATATTTGACTATAATAACTAAATACATTTACAAATTTCTGTAACGCGAAATTAGAGCGCAGCTCTTGAGGAGGAGGAGGGGAGGGTATGCCCCTTATCCTCCTCCGTACCCTTTCCTCCTCCCGTCCTCCTCCCCTACGCCTCTGCTCCTCGTCCTTCTCTCTCTTTCTCCTCCTCGTCTCTCTTCTCCTCCTCCTCCTTCCATCCTCCTTGTCCGTTCTTCCTCCTCCTCTTCTCCCCTCCTCTTCCTCCTCCGCACGTGACGTCAATTTTCCTGCTAAATCAAGCGAAGAAACTGAATTTGTTCATAGGTGACGTGACACCAAGTCATGTGACGTCATTTTCCCCGCTAGATTTAGCAGGGAAAAACTGAATTTGTTTTCAGGTCACGTGATGTCGATTTTTTCGCTAAATTTAGCGTAGAATTGTATTGGTGTCGAGGTCACGGGACGTTAATTTTCCCGCTAAATTTAGCGCGGTTACGCCGACGCCCTCGGCGACGCCGACGCCGCGAAACCCGGAGACCGGCCCGTCAGAGCTGCGCTCTAGAAACTTTCCGAACGGAAACGAACAAAAAGTAAAAGAGCTTACATTTTTTTATTTATATAAATTAATATTGTCACGGAGGAACAGCCAAGAAAACAAAGAATAACTGGGGGAAAACTGAAACGTTTAATGGGGCGAACTTGTGCCCAAAAATAAAAGGAAAACAAAAGATAACAACAGAAGAGAACAGAGCGTCGCGGGCGTCGAGATCGGCGTGATAGCAAAGTCGAACGCTGGGGCGAAACTGAACCCCAGCTTGCCACGCGGAGCCGCTTTTGTACACGCGTGGGCTTCTGGAGCATTCGGCGTAGAAGGTTCGGTGCCTAGAACATTCTAACCTGGAATCAGCAAGACGGTTCTCGAATTTACCAGAACGTCACATTACAGTGTCAACAAAAAATGTGTAGCCGCGGCCAGGAATCGAACCCTGGCTTTTCGCGTTGGAGACAAGCGCGATAACCGTTCGGCCACGCGCGCGCTGCCTACTTGGCAAGCTGCGCGCGCGGCATTACTCCCCCCTTTAAAAAGTGCATCGCCCCGATGCAGAACAAAACAAAGCAAACAAAAAGAACGGTAAGCTAAAGGGTCATTTAGAACACATAAGGTCCACAGTCCTATCGAGCGTAGTATGGCTTCATGCGCACGACGTGGACAACTTCTGGTCGTGGAGGGCGGCGGGATGAAGTCTGTGTTCCGTCGGGCATCACCTCGTAGTTCAGATCTCCAAGTCGACGAAGTACCTTGTAGGGTCCAAAGTACCGTTTTAGGAGTTTCTCGCTGAGACCGCGTCGTCGTATCGGGGTCCAAACCCACACACGGTCTCCGGGCTTGAAGCGAACGTCGATCCGGCGAAGGTTGTACCGGGTAGCGTCGACACGTTGTTGATCTTGAATTCGGAGTCGGGCGAGCTGGCGAACTTCCTCGGCTCGTTGAGCAACCACATGGGCGTCGGGTATCCCCTCGTCAGCTGGCTCGTGGGGTAGCATAGCGTCAAGCATGGTCGTTACCTTGCGACCGTGTACCAGCTGAAAAGGTGTGAATCCAGTGGTCTCTTGAACCGCCGTATTGTAGGCGAACGTGACGTAGGGCAACACCTCGTCCCACGTCTTGTGCTCTACGTCGACGTAAATAGAGGTCATGTCGGCGATTGTCTTGTTGAGTCGCTCCGTCAGCCCGTTGGTCTGCGGGTGGTACGCAGTGGTACGACGATGGCTGGCTGTGACTGAGCCGGAGGATTTCTTGGGTCATCTGTGCCATGAACGATGATCCGCGATCTGTAATCAGAACTTCGGGAGCGCCGTGCCGGAGGACGATTGACTCGATGAAAAACTTGGCGACTTCCACAGCAGTCCCTGAAGGAAGGGCTTTCGTTTCGGCGTACCGCGTGAGATAATCAGTGGCGACGAGTATCCAGCGGTTTCCCGACGTTGACGGCGGAAAAGGGCCAAGTAGATCCATTCCGATCTGCTGGAACGGTGCGGTCGGGGGAGCAATCGGCTGCAGGAGACCTGCCGGCTTCGTCGGCGGTTTCTTACGTCGCTGGCACTCGTGGCACGATCGGGTGTAGAGGTGGACGGCCTTGGGGAGCTTTGGCCAGTAATACTTTTCACGAATACGGGCCAGTGTTCGGCTGTAACCGAGGTGTCCGGACGTCGGGTCGTCGTGACATGCTTGAAAGATCTCCTCTCGAAGGTCGGTCGGGATTACCAGCAACCACGGTGTGTTGTTGTCCCCGAAGTTCTCTTTGTAAAGCACACCTTGTCGGAGGACGAAGGTTGGCAGGACTCTCGAGAAGACACGGGGGACAGTCCCCCCTCGTCCTTCGAGGTGCTCGATTAGCGCGCGCAACTCAGGATCGTCTCGTTGACGTCGTGCCATGTCGTCGGTATTCACTGCGCCTAGGAATGCACTCGTCGTCATCGTCGTCGCTGCTGCCGGAAGGCGTTTCGACGGGGGCTCTGGACAGGCAGTCGGCGTCGCTGTGCTTGCGGCCTGACTTGTAGACCACAGTCATGTTGAACTCCTGCAATCGGAGACTCCATCGAGCGAGGCGTCCTGACGGGTCCTTGAGGTTCGCAAGCCAGCAGAGCGAGTGATGGTCGGTGACTACACGGAACGGGCTCCCGTACAAGTACGGACGAAACTTTGTGATTGCCCAGACGACCGCAAGGCATTCTTTTTCAGTCGTGGAGTAATTTTTCTCCGCCTTGGACAGTGTCCGACTCGCGTAGGCGATAACTCGCTCGGTGCCTTCTTGCACTTGAACCAGTACCGCGCCAAGTCCAGCGTTACTTGCGTCCGTGTGAATTTCGGTTTCCGCATCCTGATCGAAATGTCCAAGAACAGGAGGAGTCTGCAGCCGTCGCTTCAGTTCGTCGAATGCCTGCTGCTGCTCTTCGGCCCATTCGAACTTCTCGGCGTCCTTTGTGAGGTTTGTTAGCGGTGCGGAAATCCTTGCGAAATCCTGAACGAAGCGCCGATAGTAGGCGCATAGTCCAAGGAACCTTCGCACGGCCTTCTTGTCTCTCGGCGCTGGAAATGCTGCGACGGCGCGAGTCTTCTCTGGGTCGGGGCGAACACCTTCGTTACTAACCACGTGACCTAGGAACCTCAGTTGGTCATAGGCGAACCGACACTTTGACGGTTTCAGGGTGAGTCCGGCGGTCCGTATGGCTTGGAGAACAGCTCGGAGTCGTCGCAAGTGCTCAGTCGAAGTCGCCGGAAAACACTACGACGTCGTCGAGGTAGACGAGACAGCTCTGCCACTTCAGTCCTGCCAGTACGGTGTCCATTACACGCTGGAAAGTTGCTGGCGCCGTGCATAGTCCGAAGGGCATCACCTTAACTCGTACAGTCCATCCGGCGTGACGAAAGCTGTCTTCTCTCGGTCCCGTTCGTCGACCTCGATCTGCCAGTAGCCGCTCTTCAGGTCCATCGATGAAAAGTATCGGGAGTGGCGCAGCCGGTCTAAAGTGTCGTCGATACGGGGGAGTGGATAGACGTCTTTCTTCGTCACCGCGTTCAGCTGTCGGTAGTCAACGCAGAACCTAAGCGTTCCGTCCTTCTTCTTAACCAGTACGACTGGAGACGCCCACGGACTGCTTGATGGCTGGATTATGTCGTCGTTCAGCATCTCTTGAACTTGCTCCTGGATCACCTCCCTTTCTTTAACGGAGACTCTGTACGGTGATCGATGCACAGGGCGCGCGTCGTCCTCGGTAACGATGCGGTGCTTCGCAACGGCTGTTTGGCGCACCTTCGACGACGTCGCAAAGCAGTCACGGTATTCGGTGAGGAGGTTAATCAGCTGCCGTCGTCTCGGGTCCGGAAGCTTAGGGTCGATGTCGAGCTGCGCTGGCGACGTACTGTCTTGCTGAGGTGGCGAGGATTCGTCAGTAATGGCGGCGATTTCGGCGGAGTTTCGGAGTTCCTCGACGTGGCCAACGGCTGCACCTTTTGTGAGGTGTTGCGTTTCATTCCGGAAGTTCGTCACGAAGACCACAGTGCGGCCATCCTGAAGTTCAGCTACTCCTCGTGCGACGCCTATCCCTCTTCCTAGAAGTAACTGGAGGTTGCCTTCCAGAACAACTTCGCCGCAGGTAGCTGCATCGGTCACGACGGGTACGACAACAGTTGATCGCGGCGGCAGGTTCACGTGGTCGGCAGCGATTCGGACGGCGGCTGACGCTATTCGGGGTTTCTCTGAAGGCAGAACAGGCTTGCGCAGCGTCAATCTGTTCTCACCGAGGTCGATGACGGCGCCGTATTCACACAAGAAGTCCATTCCAAGAATGACGTCCCTCGAACAGTCTTGCAGAACGACGAACTTCACAGGGCAGGTTTCACCGTGGATCTCAACGCGAGCGGTGCACCTGCCAACAGGTGTGATGAGATGTCCGCCGGCGGTTCGTATCTGCGGTCCGTCCCACGACGTCGTAACTTTCCGAAGGCGGCGAGAGAGCCTCCCACTCAGGACTGAGTAGTTTGCTCCGGTGTCCACGAGTGCCGATGCGTCGAGGCCGTCGATAACAACGTTTAGGTTGTTGGACACCGTTGCAGGGGCGTCGGTGCGATGCGGGGCGTCAGGAGAGTGGGAGCGCTCCGGCGTTCTTGGAGGTTGTTTGTTTCCGTCGTTTTCGGCAACGTCACCTCCAGGCGTTGCCGCACTTAGTTTTCCCGGCGACGCAGGGGAGACAGACTCTCTCGGCGGGGTCGGGGCGCTTGGGACGCTGAACGTCGTGGCGATGGAGAGCGGGCTTCACGGCGGAGGGACGACACGGGGGAGGGCGAGCGTCGGAGGTACTCCTCGATGTCGCGAGGGCGTTCGTCGTACCTTGGGCGTGGGTCGTTCGGGTGGAACCCGCGCAGCCCCAGTTGTCTGTAGGGGCATCGACGGTAAATGTGGCCGGCTTCACCGCAGTGATAGCACAACGGGCGTCGGTCGGCGGTCCTCCAGACGTCCGTCTTCCTCGGCGCAGGTTGCTCTGGGTGGACGTGGGGCGGTTGCCTCGGTGCTGAAGGCTCACGTCGCGGCTGCGGCGCAACGGGCGTGTGTCGTCGGGCCATTGCGGCGTAGCTCAGCGCCGGTTCTTCGGGAGCTGGAACGATGATGGGAGTGTCCGGCTGGCAAGCTCGCTGTACTTCCTCTCGAACCACCTCGGCAATCGAGAGCGAAGCCGGGCGGTTAGAAGCCGGTAGTAGCTTCCTGAGCTCATCCCGGACGACGTCGCGGATGATCTGCCGAAGGTGTTCAATGCCGACACCGTCGATATTGCGGCGAGGTGGCAAGACACCCGGAACCGTCGACACACCGGCGAGTCGTTGATAGTGCACAGCTCTGGCCGACAGCGCTCGCTCGATGTTGGTCGCCTCGGCCACGAAGCCGTCTACCGTCGTCGGGGGGCTGCGGACAAGGCCACCGAAGATCTCGCTTTTGACGCCCCTCATGAGGAAGCGCAACTTCTTCTCCTCGGCGGCTTGCGGGTCGGCGCGTGTACACAGGCGTAGCACGTCTTCAACGTAGCTTGTCACGCTTTCGTCGGGGGCTTGTGTCCGCGTCTGAAGCAGGTCCTCCGCATTCTGTCGCCGGTGTTGGTTTGAGAAGGTTCGCTTCAACTCGGTGGCGCAGATATCCCACGAAGTGAGCGAAGCCTCGTGGTTTTCAAACCAGTGCCTCGCGGTGCCTTCCAGCGAGAAGTAGAGGTTCTGGAGGCGTTGCTCGACGTTCCATCCGTTGTGGCGGGCCACGCGCTCATAGTGAAGAAGCCAGTCCTCGACGTCTTCATAGATTTCTCCATGAAAAGGCGTCGGCGATCGGGGGGCGACAGGCAGGACAACGACGGGCGGAGCGGTCATCGTTGCGGTCTTCTTCTTTGACTTCTGCGGCAGGGGTCCGAGTTCCGGCGGTAGGCCTTGGTTACGGCGACTTGACCGGGCCTTGGTCTGGTCTTCTGCGAAGGGTAGTCTCCCGGGGCTGAGAACGTCACTTGGCCGGCGTGTTTTCGGAGGGGTACGGTCCACAGGCATAGAATGCAAAAGTACCCCGCACCTCCACCAAAATGTCACGGAGGAACAGCCAAGAAAACAAAGAATAACTGGGGGAAAACTGAAACGTTTAATGGGGCGAACTTGTGCCCAAAAATAAAAGGAAAACAAAAGATAACAACAGAAGAGAACAGAGCGTCGCGGGCGTCGAGATCGGCGTGATAGCAAAGTCGAACGCTGGGGCGAAACTGAACCCCAGCTTGCCACGCGGAGCCGCTTTTGTACACGCGTGGGCTTCTGGAGCATTCGGCGTAGAAGGTTCGGTGCCTAGAACATTCTAACCTGGAATCAGCAAGACGGTTCTCGAATTTACCAGAACGTCACATTACAGTGTCAACAAAAAATGTGTAGCCGCGGCCAGGAATCGAACCCTGGCTTTTCGCGTTGGAGACAAGCGCGATAACCGTTCGGCCACGCGCGCGCTGCCTACTTGGCAAGCTGCGCGCGCGGCAATATTACTACCCACAGACCTTCATCGTCTTAGCAATAATTTTGCGTTATAAAGTTCGCAGATAATGTGATATAGTTTGGTTAATAACCAAGAGAAAAAAAAATGAATCGGACAAGAAATACTTTCCTGATTGGGGTGAATATAATTTTACGCGATAGTCATGTCCACAGTCAAAAATACGGCTAAGTATAAAATAGATAATCGCATTCTTTAATGGTGTATTCCCACGAGAGATCTTTATCTCCGGAGAAAATCGAGTACGTCATAAAGCTACGAGAAGGAAATTAAACGGTAAAGAGGCGGCAGTGCAGAAAATCCAAGCGAACATTCGCACGACGGAGTCGCATGTAGTGGAGTCGCTGGTGTTTCTCTTTTCGCCAACCTGCTGGCGACTTTCGGGGGCTCATCGAGCGAAATGCACGAAAAAAGCAAGGAAAAGACACCCCTCACTTCGAAACTGTTCAACATAATACTTCCCCAAAAGCAGGGGGACAAAAGAAGGGGCCCGATCGCTCCGACGAAAGAACGGATATTCTGTAGAAAGGTCACAGATTCTCCACGCCTCCCCGCGCGAGCTCGGGGGATTAGCGAACAGATCTGTGACGCGGAGCAGGTGACCTCAAATCACGTTTAATTGACTGCTCATAAGAAGTGCTTGGGTGTCTTTATTATAGTGCTATATTTTTGGGGGGGATAAGTGTATTCTGATTCTTCCTTTTTTTAAAGGCGCTCGAGCATGCAGATGACTAACGTAGAAGTTTGGGCTAGTTGATATTTCATGATTAAAATTTAAAAAAGCGCAAGGACGCGGACAATCAAGGCGCTGACTTACAATTGAAGTGTATTCGTGCTAACATCGAGTATAAATACTGCAACGTCAAAGCAAACAAACCAAAAGAAAATGACATTGGCGCCACATGATCCTTAAGCCACCGTCATGCGCTATTACTGTGTGGCTAAAAAGCAACATTCTTTATCAGACAGAGATAGTGATGAAGCGTTGGCACAGTTTTTCCCCAATCTTCCAATTTACAGCGCTTCGATAATTTCTCAAGTGAGTTTATTTTTTTTTTTTTTTTGTAACCACCTCACACCTGTCGAAGACGGGAGTGCAACGACATTCTCTTCAATGTACGTTTCCCCCATGAAGCTCGGATCCAGTTCTGCCCACGTGACCACTCCTCCGTCAATACGGAGATGGCGGCGAAAGGAGAAGGAACACGATACTACTCTGCAAACAGAGCCTATACAGTTACTCTAGCGCCGCTGTGTGCGCTGTGCCGCCATGGAGAGGGCTTCTCTGGTGGCTTTTTTTTGTAATACTCCCATTGGCTGGCGCGCGCCGCTGTGTGCGCGCGCCAGCCAATGGGAGTATAATCCATCAGAAATCGTCTTCACTTGGGAAAGGGGATATTAAATGCCGTTTGGCCAACGTTGGTCGTGGTTTCAAAGCTGATGTCGTCGGATAGCTCCATGGGGCAGCCAGTGCTTTAGCGTTATTAGGGTTGATAATTAAGCTAGTTCGGGATCCATGACAGCATATTCAGCACAAAAGAGGAGCACAAAAAAGCGTCGTGTTTGTGTCCCTTTGTTCTACTCGTCATACGCCCTGAATTTACTGTCATCGAAGTTAGAATCTAATTTTCAAGGTCAGTTTTTTCAATGGTGACTCGTAAGCGTGAAACGCCTATGAATATTGATCTATGTGAAAATCCGGCTTGTCAACAACAAATACTTTCGAGTAACGTGTTGCAAGTAACGCGCGTTACTTCTATCCAGTTACTTTTTCAATAAAGAAGTACACCGAGTTACCTTTTAAGAGAAGGAAGGAGAAACTGTATTTAGTTACTTCTGAAGAGGAATGTACAAAACATAAATTACCCTATTTGGTTCACCCCCCCCCCCCCCCAGTTCTCGTCTGTGACTTTTACGGCAAAATAGCGCCAACAAGAAACAACAAAAAGATGCCCAATAGTGCGCTTAAAAATTTAGGCAATATTATAGATACAAAAATTTGGAAGACCTCTACTACTACAAAAAGCGACCCATCTAGAATAGCTATGATGTAACCCGTTACTTATTTGAGCTGAAGTAACTTTTTTTAAATTTCAGTAACTAGTGACGGACTTAGTTAATTTTAATGCGAGTAGCGTTTTTTTTTTTTCAGTAACGTGTACCGTGTACGTGTTTGCAATAACATTTATTACCCGAACTAGCATTTGAAACTATACTGAGACTTGTTTATGGCTGCTTGCAAATCAGGAAAGAAATAAAAACAAAACAAAAGAAAGAACGAGATAAATTTATCAAAATATTGTGAAGGTACAAGGGCAGACGAAAATATAAATGAGCAAAAAAATATATAACTGCAGTGTTCGTGGCTCAAACTGGGTTCGTTTTTATTTGCATCGTTATTTTTCAAATTAGTTAATGCTCGACTTGCTACAAAGGGCGAAATCAAGAGTAGCTGAATCCATCGGGAAGACAGGTAAAGCGATCAGCTTTCGGGCGCTTGTCAGTAAGTTCGCGGGATAAATGTTGTGCAAAATATTTAACAGAAGTATTTAATATAACTTAGGTAACCCTACAATGCATACTGTATCTGATATGATACACTTCTGTACAAAGCAATCCCAGAGAAATCCGAGTACAAAGTCAACGCGAAGGCATGCTGTGTCGCATCCGATACATGTTTTGTGCATGGCCTCCGAGATCCCGAAGGCTTCGGGATCGAGTCGGAGGCAATGTTCTGTGCAGCCTGTCTAAAAACGAGTCCGCTAGGTGGAGCCACTTCCTCGGTCGGCGCTGAGATGCAGCGCTTCTTGACAACGGCAACACGCGCGTGGAAACACGAACTTCACTGTAAAGATTGTTACTGTTCCAGGTAAGAAATACCTTATTCAAAATTATGCTGCGGCTTTTAATACATTATTATGTCTTGACAAGCTGTAACTGTGAGCATTTTGATTCTGGAAAAATTTGGCTTAAAAACAAACATGTGTATCTGATATGAACATATGATACACCATTTGAGGATTGATTTGGGCTCCTGAGAAGCCTTCATGCACAACATGTTTTGGGAATCTTTGCCGAAAGATTACATCATTTTCTGATTTTGAGAATACCAATACGATATTGCGGACTCTATTTTCTCAATACGACGAAGTTTATATTCTAAAATATTCCGAAGCAACCGAAAATGTCGCATTATAAAAAGTTTTAAAAATATTGTTTTTTTTTTGTGTATAGCTCGTCAACGGTGACACATCTGACTGATGAAGAGATTAGGGCATTTTGGTTTCCTTAGAAAGCGAGGTGAGCTCTAATGAAGAGGATGAAACTGTTCCGGACTTGGAAGCAGAAGAGATCGTGGATGACTGCGAAAGCGAAGATGGTACGCCCAACATACCTTCTACAACAGCAACACTCAGCAAGTCTAAAGGCCAAGCTGTCAGCTGGAAGAAACAGTGCCTCAGTCTTCCCCCAGAGAAAACCACGTTTCGTGGCACGACAACTTTGCCTCCTTCGATACAGGCGATGGAGTCACCATTCCAATTTTTAAGTACTTTTTTTACCGATGAACTGATCGATTTTATTGCAGAGCAGTCATCCCAGTATAGTGTGCAGACAAACCCTGACAGATCCGTCGAGGAGACTTCGGCAGACGTCAAGAAGTATGTTGGAATTTGCATGTTCATGTCGCTCGTTCATGTCCCGAACATTACAGATTACTGGGACTCAGTCCTCGGTAACGCCCGCATCTCATCTGTGATGTCTGTAAACCATGCAGTTCGATAAAATCAGAAGGTATTTGGACTTTTGTAACAATGCGGAAATGTCGACAGACAATTCAACACGTGATGGGCTCTTCAAGATAAGGCCTGTGTTTGAACCACTGCGGGCAAAGTTTCTGTCAGTACCAGTGGAAGAAGGCCTTGCATTAGATGAACAGATGGGCTCGACGAATGCTCGAAACTACGTAAAACGATACATGCCTAACAAACCCCGCAAGTGGAGCTACAAGATCTTTGTGCTCAGCGGTGTCTCCGGCTATATTTATGATATAGAGATTTACACTGGACAAGAAAACGATCCTTCAAAAAGGAAAGCAGGAGAACCGGATTTGTGAGCTACGGGAAATGTTGTTGTGAGACTGAGTCGACACATTCCTAGAAATGCGAGATACAAATTCTATTTCGATAACTGCTACACATTCTCCAAGATAATGGTTCACATAGCAGAGCAGGGAATTGTGTCTCTTGGAACCGTGCGAAGAAATCGAGTAAAGGACTGCAAACTCCCAACAGAGCAAGAACTCAAGAAGGCAGAGAGGGGAACTACAGCAGAAAGCGTGGTACCACAGTCACCAAAAGAGGGCGGTCATCTTAAAGGGGCCATGAAACGAATTTTGGGTTGGGATGAATGATTTTAAATTGGGACTTTACTAATCGCATATCGTTTAGTTGGCCAAAAGAAAGAGGCTAGAAAGTCAAAAGCCAGCTTTTCGGTACGAACATCTGAAAATATAGCGAACTATTTTGTACCTTCTTGCCTTCGAAAGCTCTCCGCCTTTTCACTATGATACATCCGCGGTTCCAAAAGCGCGTCACCGGCGCCAAACTGACGTCAGCAGAGCCCAGCTCATGCATTGGACACGAGACCTGCGTCACTCGGATGTATGCGCTCGTCAACAATCAATCCGTCGACGAATATTTGGATTCGCGTTCGTGGTCAATGAGTGCCCTGACGGAACTTATTGTCACTGGGGAATGACAAGTTCTATGGTGTGCATAAAAAGCACGGTGGAAGCTAGGAGTCATCGTACCGGTGCCGAAGGAATGTCACAACCACGTGATTTCACAATTCGCATTTGAGTTGAGGATTAAAGCTAAGGAGGAAGAAGTAGGAAAATCGTTTCATGACCCCTTTAAATTCAGCGGCAGCTCGAAGCCAAGAAGCGAAAGGCATCTGCAGCAGTCCTTCCACCACAAGATGTCCGACTTGACCAGTTGAGTCACTTTCCTCAATGGACCTCTACCAGGCAACGCTGTAAGCTTCCATGGTGTACATCTCACGTTTGTAAACTGCGAAAAATTAGCAGTCTCTCTCTGCTTGAACAAAGCCAAAAACTGCTTTCTCCGCTTCCACAACCCATGAGGCACCGATGCATGTTGTATCACATGTGATACATAAAGTATGTTTTAGTTTTTGAGTTCGAAAATAGAATAAAAATGTTTAAACTATTTTTACACTCATTTTGTCATTGTAGCGAACACGCACAAATTGTCTGGAGTATAAAAAAAAGTCATGCATTGTAGGGCTAATACCTGACTCATAATGTGTTTCATTTCATTTATTTTACTAAGAGAAAGAGTGGGCAAGGATGCAGATGCTTTCATTGAAGTGGTGCTAGCTGTGCGGTCATAGTTAGAAAGTATAAAACGGGCGGAGCGGTTTTGAATGGATTCTACGGCAGATGCGAGGGCGTGATTCCAGGGTTTCAGATTGAAGCGGCATATTAAAGTTTAGGGCGAATTAAGGTTTTATAAATGAGAAGGTTTAATGAAAGAAGGGCAAGAAAAAGTGAACAAAAGGTAAGGGCGCAAACGAGCTGGTGGTGGTTATACATTTCGACAAAAACCCCGAGACTGGGACAAGAAGGGACGGACAAACACAAAGTCTCAAACACATCTGAATTTTATTTGACAACGAAAGGTGCTTATATAGGCGTCAAATCCTACACAAATCAAAAGAGACGAAGGAAAGAGAGGGAGAAACCTACACAAAACACAAGAGACGAAAGAAAGAGAGGGAGAATTGGGGAATCCCGTGCCACAAGCAGTATAACTAAAAAACAAGCCTTGCAATAGAACTGAGAAGTAGTGAGTTCTTTTATACAAAAACAAAAAGCAAATTAGAAGGACTAAAGTCATTAGCACCCAAGAAACCCCAACACTATAACAGGAAGGACGCAACGAACAAACGACCAGGAAACAATAAAGCGAAATGACTTAAAATCGGACAAAGGCCTCAACACAACAATTGACAAGACGCGCAGACATCAAATTTGTACTAGGAACTTTCTTTGTTCTTTATCTATTGTGAGGGATGGCTTATTTACCGCATTCCCATGATTCATGATTGTTATAGATTCTTTTATCAAACGCTTCCGATCATCTTTTTTCTGATAAGACGACTGTTGTTGAGTCCCAGTTAGGTAGACAATTATTGCATTCAACTACATGTTTTGATACTTCCGAATAAGGATCTTTGTTTTTGACACAACGTTTGTGTTCGGTGCGACGATCGTTTATACAGCGCTTGGTATGTCCCATGTAGCATAATCCGCAATCAAACGGGATCCTGTATGCTACTCCCGGCACGCAACTAACCTCTTTTTCCTTGTGTTTTTTAGTGCACCCTGCTCTGGCGGAAGCAAACGGAGTCAAACGATTCACTCTGTAATCATTGCTGAAAACCGTGCTAATACCATACTTATTACCAATGGATTTAAGATTATGTGAAATCTGGTGAAAAAAACGGAAGAACCACACGCTTTGTGGGTTGAAGAACACTTTGGCACTTTTTCTTGAGGGAGATGAGAAACAACAACTGATTGAACACGTAATCTTGAAGGTACCCAGCGGCTTTAAAACGGTCAAACAGGCGCTTGAGAGCAGACTCAATAAAGTGAGAACATGATTTTTTCAGAGCACTATTGACCAAATTGCGTACTATGCCAGCCTTTACATGTTTTGAGTGACAACTGTGAAATGGAAGGAGAGGTTTTGCATTTGGCTTGCCGTATTCCCAGCACAAACTGGATGGATGTTTCAGCTGTAGATCTAAAAATTGTAAGTTACCCCCCTCTGGTCTATCTACAGAAATTTTAATTCTGGAGAACTGTTAAGAGCAGCCTTTTCAAGTGATGCCGCTAAATTAGAATCGGTACCGCAGATCAAAAGGTCGTCGACGTATCGCCTTACAAGAACGTCGCTAGGAGAACGGTTCCGGATGATATCATGGAGCTTTAGATCTAGATAACTTAAAATAATCTCTGACAAAATTGGAGCAACTGCCGAACCTATGCATATTCCACGTTTCTGAATGAATTCTCGATTATTGTGTTGAACCACAGTTGCTTTTAAATATAGTTCAAGAATCCTAAGGAAGTCGGCTACCCCAATCCCAGAATGTGACTGGAATCTAACAAGATTGTTTTCAAGAAACTGACCTACGCGTTCAAGTAACGTCTTGGGTTCTAGCGAATAATATGTATTTGATATCCATCGAGAAAAGAGTGCAGTGCTTACTATGAAAAGGCTCCAATTCTGTCACTAAGTCATCTGAGCAACGTAGGGTCAATGGACTTCCGACATCTAAACCACTCAAGGCCTTCTGAAGAAAGGACGACACTAAATTTTGCCAAGTGCCGTTCTCATTTACCACAACTCGAAGAGGAAGGTCCACCTTATGTTCCTTCAAAAAAACCTTGATTCCAAAAGTGTCTTTTGAGGTTACATTCATTTTGGAAACCAAGGCAGGAAATTCAGTGTCCTTCATTGTTCTAACAATTTCCCGCTTAATCTGTTTTAGGTTTCCATTGAACTGCTTAAACAACCCCTCTATGGCTAAGTCTGATTTTTTTCCGGAACTCATTCATTAGTAATACACCAAGTGTTCCAGATTTGTCAGTTTCGAGAAGCATGATGTCCTTTTCTTCCAAAATTTTTCACGGAAGTAACTTTTCGAAAATCCCTACGGTCAGTCCGGTAAGATGAATCTACTAGGGAAGACATTATTTTCATTGAGGTTGATTCCAATGCGTTTTTTTCAGTAGGATTTGGTAAAACATTTGACAAACTGTGGATGGCTGAAACGATATCGATTCTAGATGGTTTCACATTTTCGCAGAATTTAGGATCGTTGGCGAGGCACTCTTGAGTTGCTTCGTCAACTGAAGGCCGAAGGGATTGACGGCTAACTAAGACACTTTTGAAACTACTGAGGAGAGAGAAACGGTTTTTAAACATACATAGGACGAATGTTTCCACGTAAAGTACGGAACGTAACGTTGAAGTTTTCTTTTTAACAATTGCCATTGTGTGTAGAGAGAGGTGAACAGTCAAACTTCTCACCGATAAGTGCTGTCCACAGATTTTCGCTGAGCTGGTTACACAGTCCTTAGATGTTCCTGGTGCAGGCCCGGTAGTCGTTGAGCAGTTTCTTTTCCGATGCCAGCCAACCTGCATGGAATCCAGGTGACCGAAGCGATCCGGGTCGACGTACTGATCTCAGGCACATGCCGATGTAAGCAATCTCCGCTCCAGGGGGCGATCCGGTGGCCAAGCTTGC
>JABSTQ010008967.1:0-52376 GCA_013358835.2 Ixodes persulcatus
CCTCGTCTCATGTCATTTTATAATAGCCTTTGTTCTTGTCGAGGGCAACACCGGATCCCACCGCTGCCACCATGTCGTGGTCGAGACAGGTTAACGACGACAACTGGTTTATTTCATACTATATGTGGTCTCGTGGCTGTCGGGCTGGTGGCATCGATTACATGATGGGCCTTGTCTGCCAACCCTCTTTCGCGTCTTTTGCTGGTGCTTGCCACATGAGGTGCTGCACTCGGCGGTGGGGCTCCGGTGTTGCTTATAGCAGTTCTAAACCACTATAGAAAAAAAAAACAGGGTGACAAACCTGTTACAATGTAGCAAACAGAGATGTTTTAGGCTGGCATGACACAAAGAAACTTTTTCAAAATTTTGACATTGCAAGGCAAACACATTTTGGAAGTTTCACGGTCTAAACCAAGAAGCACGAATTGAGGTTTCATTTTCACCACCATGGCCTGACGAGCAGCTGAAATCTCATTTATGTTGAAGTCGCAATATCTGTAATGGACTTTTTCCACATACTGACGGCACCAGGCGGTGGCTGCACAAACTAAAAATTGAGGAAGTGACCTGCACTACCATTCGATAATGGGAGCTATGCTACCCGTTTCTTCGCTCTTCGAGCTGCGGCGCCTGCGCAACAGCACGCGAGCCACGCGAGCTGTACGAAGGTACGCACTTAGGGACTTTCATACCTCGTGATCGGCTTGGTAGGGAGAACCAGGGGGAACCCACGAAAAACAAGGTAACCTAGCGAGCAACGATGGCGACGGCGGCGGACGGATCAGGAGGCAATCAGGAAGCCGTCTTTTACCCCGTCCTGGCGATAGAGCTGGGCGGTGTTTCCGCCGGGAGAGAGGGTTTTCGGACCGGTTCAGACCTAAATCGGGCCTCCGGAGCCGAAATGAGCCAAAAGACGGTGTTCTACATCCCTGGTGCCGACGGGAGACGGGGGCTCCGCCTCATTGAGGGCGGCCAATCACAAAATAGGAAACGTTCGCTCAATCTGGTGTATTCTCAAAAGCTGGGTGACCATGTGCACGACCACGGAGGGGGATTGACCATACTCAATAGGAAGAGGCGGTAAAGGCGTGAAGAACTGGTTATTCCGGTGAAGCACAGGTTGCACAGCTGATGACGACGGCGATTAGAGGTACAGCCGCATTCTAGGTACTTTTTTCCTACGGAGTTGTTGACTGACCGCGCGACCAACGCGACTTTAAAGAGGGGCATCCGAGGCGTCCACCCAAACGTTGTGCTTTTCTTTCCGTCTACCTTCTTTTAGGGCGAAGCTCCTTAAGGCGTATCCACACGACGGACCAAATTTCTGTTTTGGTCCGCGGGCCGCGCATCACGTGATCTTACGTCACCGGTCTTTGAGCCCCGCCGGCGGTCCGCGGCCCGCGCTTCTGAGAAATGCCAAGCGACTTTTCTCGCCCGGACCTTGGCGGCGGACCGCGGCGTTTTTAGTATAATTGAAGCGCTAAGTCTGGCAACAAGCTGACTTTTGTTGTTTGGATTGGAATCCAAATCCAATGTCGTTCTCTTTTGGAGCCAACTGTTGAAGACGAAGAAGACGACCCTTTTGTTGTGCGACGATGGCGGCATGGTGCAACGACGCAACTTCTTACTTCATCGCACCCGTGGAGCAATTCCCCGCTCTGTGGGATTGCACTTTTTGGTTCACTTAAGTCCTCCTCGTCCTCAATAGTCAACGCCACGGCCACTGCGGCCAAACGTCTCTTTCGTTCAACCTCCATCTTCGCTCCTTACAAACAGCCTCAAAGCAGCTCGCTGCATGCGTTTGGCGGAGCTGTGAGGTCGAGGGTTAGACCGGCCCGTTCGCTCTGTCGTCTGCTCTTTTGATCCGCCGTGTGGATGCTCATTGCAGCCGGGCGGCCCGCGGGCTGCGCATCACGTGATCAATCGGTCCGCGGCCGGTCCGTCGTGTGGATACACCTTTAGGGGCTAGCCATGTCCGTATGTCCGTCCCAGAGCCTTTTATACTGGTCCGTCTGCCGTCCGGCGTCGGGTGCTCGTGCTCCTGCTCGTGAGCTCATGTGCTCACGTGCTCGTGTAGGGAAAAAAAAATGAAAAAGAAAGATGAAAAAAAATTATGTCCGTCTAGCGTCCGGCGTCCGGTGCTCGGTGCTCGTGAGCTCACGAGCACGTGAGCACATGCTCACGTGCTCGTGTAGGGCAAAAAAAAAAAAAATGAAAAAAGATAAAAAAATGACGAAAAAAATGTTTGCGCAGTCGACAGGATTCGAACCTGTGCGGGGAGACCCAATGCATTTCAAGTCCATCGCCTTAACCACTCGGCCACGACTGCTTTTTTTTTTCTTTATTGCCGGAATTTGACAGGGAACAACCAAAAAGGACATACAGACGTTTAAAAACTGCTAAAAGCGTCAACCGATCACCCGTCGGTGGTACGCAGTTAAAAGGGCTTCAGATTTATAATTTTTTCCACCACTGACACCTACTCCGGAACACTGGAGCGGAGCTTCCACACCTCAACGACATAGCGTAAGGAGTCGCCAAAGTATTCACGAACAGGCCTCACGTCGAGATCCCCGTGACGAACTGCCATTCGGCTCTTCCATATGCCGTGTAAACCTAATAACATGGTCAAATCAAAGGGTACATCGTTTTCGTTTTCTACTGCTAAAACCTAATTCCTTGGGGGTCTAACGGAAAGTCTTTCTTTAAGGTACGCTGCAATACGTCCCAGAAAAAAATACCCATCCCAACATTCTAAAAACACATGTTCCACGGTGTCAGGTTTTTTGCACAAAAAGCAATGAACACCCCACGCCACAAACATCAACTTTTCCGCCATCCACGTTTTCACTGGTAAAGTTCCGGTGTGGAGCTTAAAAAAGAAAGTCTTTATACAAGCCGGCACAGACATTCGTCTAACGTGTTTGAGGACATCCTGTCCCGGGCCTTCACTATACACTGATCGATACAACGGGACAGGTAGTGTAACATCAACAAGATCTTTGTACAACCTTTTTCTAGTTACTTCGCTCAGGTACTCTAGAGAAAAACGTACTCGCAAAAACCTGTAGGCTGCCACAACTTCACGCATGAAACCAAAAATGCCCCCTGGCTCCACCGTATCTGACGAGACAATAAACTCAGGAAGAGCCTTGCCCAACCGTACTTGACACATTGTACGCAGAAAAGGATCCCTAACCTCACGTAAAAAGAGGAAGCGATGAACTAGCTGCTTTAAAAACAGATGCGACACTGCAAGTCCCCCATTCCCCACACTACGAAAAAGGTTTGTCCGGCCCGTACGCTCATAAGAAGACCCCCAAATGAAAACCGCGAAAACCCGGTGCAACTTCTGAACATTCACCCTCGAACAGTGAAGGACTTGGAGCACATACCACAGTTTGCTTACAAAGAACAGGTTGCAAACTGCGGCACGCGCAAACACCGACAAGTCTTTTCCCCTCCACTTCTCAGATTTGTCCCGAAGTGCAATCGTCTGCCTCTGCCAATATGGCTCGCTGTCCCGATAGTTTTCAAGCGGCACCCCCAAATATTTCACGGGAGAAGAGACCCATTTTACATTTTCGTACAGACTTGGTGTGACATCCCAGTCCCCGTGCCAAAATCCTAAACATTTATCCCAATTTACAGCACTTCCACTGCTGCGGCAAAACCGTTTAACAATGGCAATGACTTCACTCACACTCTTCCGATTAGCACAAAACACAGCGATATCGTCGGCGTAGGACAGGACTCGCACTTCGACTGAGTGCAGCTCAAACCCACGAATAGCATTATTCTTAATTATGCTTAAACAAAACGACTCTATATACATACAAAAAAGTAACGGTGAGAGAGGGCAGCCTTGCCTCACTGACCTGCGTACGCGGATACGTTGCCCAACTGACTTGTTGACTATGATACTTGTGGCACATCCTTCATAAGCCAATTGCACCCCTTCTATAAGGATAGAGCCGACGTTAACATGTTCTAGTAAAATCATCATGATTTCGCGCGACACGCGGTCGAATGCTTTCTCAAAGTCTATCTGAAGCATGGCAATGGTAGTGTTCATTATATCACAGCATTCGAGTACACTACGAGCAGAGTGAATATTTGTCGCGATAGACCTTCCTTTGATCCCACAAGTCTGATGAGGCCCAACAATATCTTTAATCACTAATTGAAGTCTCCGTGCTAAAATCTTCATTAGTATCTTGTAGTCAACATTTGTTAAACTGATCGGCCTATAGGCCGTGACATTACGAAGTTTCACGCTATCTTGAGTTTTAGGAATCAATACCGTGTGAGACACCAAAAAAGACGGGGGCAGCTTTTTTACCTCGTACGCCTCTGTGAAGACATTGTATAACAAAGGCGCAACCTCGTGCTTAAACGCTTTGTAAAAGGCTGCGCTGAGACCGTCCGGTCCGGGCGACTTTCCAGGATTCAGGTCATCGATTGCTCTCTCTATTTCCTTGGTGGTAATCGGCAGCTCCAAAAGGTCTTTAGTCTCCTCACTTAACCTCGGCAGAAGTGGTAGAAATTCGGCACGAAAAGTCTCTACGTCTACGGCGTTGTAGGAAAACAGTTCAGAATAATACGAGTAAAAGGCTCTTTCAATACTTCTAAGGTCTCTCGTGATGTTTCCATCAACCTCAATCTCGGTTATCGTGTTCTTGTGGGCGTAGCTCTTTTCGAGACTTAACGCTCGCTTCGTCGGAAGCTCGCCCCTTGCAAGCTTATCTGCTCGCGCCCTGATAAGCGCTCCATGATACCGCTCTTGGTCGAGGGCCTCAAGCTTTATCTTCAAATCGCGAATGTCATGTTTGAATTCCCCTGGAGCCTTGCTTTCTTCTGTAATGAGTGTTTGCAGTATACTCCGCATTATTGTTTCCTGCTCTCTTTGGGAATGCTTTAAAGCACCAGCCCATTCTATAGCAGTCATTTTGAGACTCTGTTTAAATCTTTCCCATTGTTCGCCATAATTACTTGTAACTTCGTTTAATTCATTTAGACGGTCTTTAACCACTTTTGAAAACTCAGCGTCTTCCAGGAGTCGATTATTCAGTTTCCATAACTCCCAGGAGAACTTCGTTTGTTTCTTTATACCACCTATACTGAAGGAAACCAAACAGTGATCGCTAAACGATACAGGCGCTACCGTGTAGCTACTACATATAGCAATTAGATCTAAAGAAACATAAGCTCTATCTAGCCGTGCATGGCTGCTCCCCTGAAAATGAGTGTACTGGGTAGTTCTGGCATGACACACACATTCCGCTATGTCTTCAAGCCCTGCCTTACTAACAATATCATTTAAGGCAATAGTGCTGACATCTCTGTCTTGTCTGCTGCCGCACAAACACAGTTGAAGTCGCCAATCAGCACTACGTAACGTTCACACAAGCAATAGCGCCTGACATTTTCAAAAAAACCCTCCGATCCTCTACCTTGTTAGGCGCGTACACGCAGATCACTCGCCACTCCAATGAAGAAAACTTAAAGTCGCAGAGTACGAGTCTACCTGCTAAACATGTAACTACTGACTGCTCAACGATTCCAATCGAATTTTTGAAAAAGAGACAGCATCCTCCAGAGATTCCAGTAGCATGACTAACGCATACGTTGTACCGGGCTGTGAACGGTCTCAACATGCCCTCGGTGCGATCCTCGCTCTCCACCTTAGTTTCTTGTATCGCAACTACGTCCAGCCCCTCTTCCATGAACAGACGGCTAAGCTGGTACTGTTTGCGCCTGTCGCCTAGTCCTCGTACATTCAGAGTACCAATACGCAGTGCACGTTCAAGTTCTATCATAGTCTAGAGCGTGACCGCACTAAGGGCACACCGCGAGAGAAAACAGATCTACTGAGGGGGTCGGTCCTCACGAGGTAACGATGAGGACCTCCTCGGTGACCGGCGACGACTCTTCTTCGATAGGGCGACCTTCCAGACGACTTCACTGCGCAGCGGCACTTGCTCCCCTGCACAAGTCACAGTCACCTCGCACTCGGCCACGACTGCGGGACGACTAAGCGGCTCTGAGATATGGTAGTAACTCAAGAGCTGGGGATGTCATGGATGAAACGTTGCATGTAGCCGCTCAACGTCTATACAGGAGAGGGCGCTGCGGTCAAATGCGTATATGGTCGCGTTAAACTTTGCATGCATTGGCTCAACGTTTATAGACGAGAGGGCGCTGCGGTCAAATGCTCAAATGCGTATATAACCACGTTCCATACCACACATTCTCTTTCTGACATGGATGAAAACGAAGGAAAGGCTCGGCATGCTGCGGCTCAGCGTCTACGCAGACAAGCACCACCAGAGCTTCGCCGCAATCAACATCATTCACCACGTGGAGATGCGGTCAATTTGTTTGTGTAACACAATTTTATATATGCTGCAATCACGTGTTCTAGTCGCTGATCCACAGCCTCCTTTCGAGTGTCCTCGATTTCTCGTGCCGACTTCCGCCTCTTGGCATCGGGCGCTCACGCGTGTGCCGAATGCTTCTCGGAAAAGATCCATTCCAGTCTCTCAAGTTCACAAGCAGCAACCGCTGAAATAGTGACATTCTATTTTTGCTATGATCACCATCGAAAATAAAATTAGTTCATGCTCTATAAACTTTTGAAGGGATAACATGCCTATGCCTATGTCTAAAATAAAAGAATCAAATTTTGTTGTTAATTAACCTTTTGAATCTGCAGTGATAATGAAATTAAACTACAAGCATTTACAGATTCAATATAAAGATATGTTTAATATCTATCTTGAATGAATTGCTATATTTTCATTAATGTCCCATCTTGCAAGCACATCAATAGACCGATCTCACCAGGAGTTGCGCGACGCCACCGCTGCCGCGGTGCATGCTGGTACCTGTAGTTCTCCCCAGTTTGCCGGCCGCGTCAATGCGCATTGTACGCCCACCCGGCTTTTGGAAATTTTCGGGTTAGCACGAGACGTTTAGCCGGGTGTTTACTCATGGTTTGCAATGGGTGGCTTCACCCGTTGTATGCCACGGTGCTACAATAACAGCACCAGGCAAAAAAGCCTCGGATATTATGTCTTCCCGAAAGAAAGCAGCACAGCAAAGAGAGGTAAACAGAGCCGGATAGAGCGGCAGGAAATATAGCGTTTTTTCATTTGTTTCGCGATTTGCTGCATAATTTATATCCACCTATTGCACGTCAGCTAAAAAGTGTAAGGTTACAGGGCACGAGACACACAGCGTGCCGAAGTGTTCCGTACGTTAGAATCTCTTTTAGCATTCGCTCCGTAGCGGTCTATCCGTTGGTCTATCTCCACTAAGTTTGGTGAGGCCGTTTTGAATACTTTTTGCTCAATGAATTTTGGTGGTTATAACTGCTAATGTGACGACAGGTTTTAATCACAACTGTGCTTCTAAAGTTTCAGGAATCACTAAAAAAAGCAGCGATTCTTGATACGCATCACTTGAAATAAAACATATTTTTTCGGAAGCGGTTTTCATTTTTTTTTCATACAAAATGTAAAAAAACACCACATAATGCAATTTAGAAGTGCAACACTTACCGGCAGAAATGTAACAAACGAGCCTAACCTATTTTGTGGTGGTCTATTTTGGCTGGCGCTACTGAACCAGAAAAAGCTTCCAACGTCGGGCGACTCTTAGCGTTCGGAGCTTGCGCAAACAAAACGAAACTGAATAGAAACTGTACACGAAAAATCATCTCGACCCCAAGTTTTCAGGTATACCTTGCATGATTGCTTCTTTTTGAAAGATGACAATTGTTACGGCGCATCAGGCATGGCCTTTCTGTATTTCTTCTCTTTGTGCAGGCTTCTCCCCGCAGTTCATTTGTACCCTGTGGCACAGGCTGTCAACCAGAATGAAACAACTTTTATAAAACTATCGCTCACCAAGAAAGTCTATTTAGCTCCTCTTACTTCATTGTTGATTATACGTTATGCACAAGACTGAACACTACCAAGCTCAGTTCTTCACCAACATATTTGACGCTGTTCCACGGTGCTACACAAAGCCGATGATCCCTCGAATTTTCCTGTTGTTCGCCATTCAACTAGATGTTAAGTTTCCAAGTTAATTGAGACATCCGAGCAGCCGGAAAGCTCGAGTAGTGGCGTCGTTGTTTTTTTCCTGCGGCCGCAGTGGGACCACTGCATGAACGGCAGTGTGCTCACGCGTTCACGAAGACGAAGAAGCAGACGACGTTGAAGCAGACGACAAAGCGATTCTAAAGCGCTAAGACGACTGCAACTGACCTTTTGGCGAATATATGCTGCCACCTATGGGGCGATGGGCGAACCTGAGGCGCACTGGGTTGGAGAGTATTTGTAGAGAAAACAACGTGCACGTTAGGCTTCTTGTGTGCTACCGGTTCGTTTTCTTTTTTTTTTTTGGGGGGGGGGGGGGGGATCGGTGGCCGAGCGTGGAGCGAAAGCTCGTGCTGCAGAACCCAGGAATCCTGGGTTCAATCCCCACCCCTGCCCATTTCGATCTGGATGAGCATCGCACCGGCGTGCGGTCGTGTATCACTACTGCGTGGTGCACGTTAAAGACCCCAGGCTAGCGGTTGTACTGCACTGGCTAAATTGCTCATCTACAGCGAGTGACTCGTCGCAAATTTAAAATGGCTGACCAACGACTCGCTGTATAAATATCCACACAACACCAATTATTATTTCTTTTTGGGTACACTCGCTGCTTTTCGAAGCATTTTGAGTCGCGATGTCTCGGGATGAGAACATCCCGTTCAAGTTTGACGCCGACCACTGGGTACGTCATCCCTCGGACCGTACGAACCTCACCCAGGACCGCGTATGGAGCTACCTCAAAAAGGACAGTTCGTTGAGGCAAGCGCATCGGGGATGGTCCTTCAAAGAAGAAGGCTACACAGTTCACCGGCATGATTGCGGTGCACGTCGTAATCTAGAACGGGCGTCGTCAGTACGATGACTCGTGTTCACCTTGTTCGCAACATCAAAACTTGAGTCTCGACTCTCGATGGTCTCCAAGGCGCCCAAAGGCGAGAAATGCAAGATGGCGGATTGTTTGGAACTAGATACTCTCGAACCCAGGCGCATCAAATACTCCGCGCATGCGCACCGCGTATTTCTACAAAAGGTCCATTAAGACATCACAATCAACACAATTTTATGAAGTACAGACATGCAGGAGAATCCAAGCTGATACCGGGGCGTTCCAAACGATAATCTACGATGTACGCGCAGCTCTATGCAGCCGGGAAGCCGGAGAGCGATGACTACAAGTAGCATGGCGGCGGCATCACTTCTGGAATGCGCGCGCCTGCGCAGTTCGCTTAAGGTGTATCCACACGACGGACCAAATCGCTGTTTTGGTCCGCGGGCCGTGCATCACGTGATCTTACGTCACCGGTATTCGTGGTCCGCCGGCGGTCCGCGGCCCGCGCTTCTGAGAAATGCCAAGCGACTTTTCTTGCCCGGACCTTGGCGGCGGATCGCGGCGTTTTTAGTATAATTGAAGCGCTAAGTCTGGCAACAAGCTGACTTTTGTTTGGATTGGAATTCAAATCCAAAGTCGTTTTCTTTTGGCGCCAACTGTTGAAGACGAAGAAGACAAACGTTTTGTTGTGCGACGATGGCGGCATTGTGTGACGATGCAACTTTTTACTTCATCGCGCTCGTGGAGCAATTCCCCGCTCTGTGGGATTGCCCTTTTCGGTTCATCAAGTCCTCCTCGTCCTCAATAGTCAACGCCAGGGCCACCGCGGCCAAACGTCTCTTTCGTTCAACCTCAATTTTGGATCCTTACAAATAGCCTCAAAGCAGCTCGCTGCATGCGTTTGGCGGAGCTGTGAGGTCGAGGGTTAAGGCCCGTTCGCTCTGTCGTCTGCTCTTTTGGTCCGCCGTGTGGATGCTCATTGGAGCCAGGCTGCCCGCGGGCCGCGCATCACGTGATCAATCGGTCCGTGGCCCTGTCCGTCGTGTGGATACACCTGTGACATCGGTCTATTGCAGTGATCGAAATGAGACAGGCATCTGGGACATTTGGGATGCGAGTCACCTCTTCACGGCCATTGCTAGCCTGGCTGCAAGCATGCCAGTTGACAATGTCACCAAATACTTTACCAGGAAAAATTCATTCGTCTCCATTCATTTACGCCAGCGCACCCACAGTTTGGCACTGGGAATGCGCTGCTACTCTCCTAGCGGTACGCATCTGAGAGAATGCATGAGGATCACACCGTCCACGCTATAGAGCAGTCATGCCGCACCAAGGGAGTGGGCTGTCGTGGGCACACCAAGAAAAGCCGAGACAGTAGAGACAGCTGCCTCGACTAGTGCTCCAGGTGTCCGAAACCATAGATTGCAACAGTCATCTATTGTTGCCATCAATCCTCCCAATAGACCGATCGCACTAAAGGCCCTGTCACACTGAGGCAGCAAGTGGACAACTCAATCCGGCAACACGAGGAAATCATGTTGCCGGCGACTCTGTCACATCGTGGCAACAACAACGGTCGGGCAACATAATGCTGCTGCCCGGCAGCCGTGTTCGCCGATTTGTTGTCCGACCACCCTGTCATACCGCGCTGACGGCGGAGACAACACGGGGAACGCTCTGCCATCTTGATTGTTTACCTTCGTTCTTGTGCGACGCGGCGGCGGTGCTGGAAATGTGACTACAAGGTGCTAGTTCGTTCGAAAGGCCAGAAATTACCACGGGACGACATCAACCAGTGACTGTGATTAGAAAACTTGACACAGGGAGTAATATTTACCTTTTATTTTATTAAAATGTTCTTCATTCGCTGACAAAGCAGAAAGCTCGAACCGAGGAAAGTGAGATTGCTGATGTATGTTCGGGATTTACGCCACCGTATGAAGCGTTTCAATCCGGTTCTATCTTTCATGCAATTTCTATTGCTACTGTAAGATTGAGTGATCACCGGCAGCACCCCAAAGCCTCTTTTGTAGCGTGGTGTTGAGCTGAACTGACAGTGCTTAAAACTCCGACACCGACACGATCAACCTTCATAACAATCGGTGGAAGAAATATTTTTCAACGCTGTCTCTTTGCCCACCGCCTGCTATGTGATCGCTTCATTTCCCAAGATGTCCTGTGTATTTTTGAAAAAAAAAAGAAGTGTCCGGTAGCAGCTGTTTCCATGTTCGAAGCATCAACAATCATCAACAGAGTGGTCATTTCGATTTTTGAATCTTTGCTTTCCTGGATTATTTTTATTATACTTCATCAGCGGATGAGTAGGCACGCCATTTTATTTCTCTAGCAGTAATGTGAGCTGCCCAAGCAGCACGGATTTGGCCAGGCAATGGCCAATGGCTGGGGATGGTCTTGTGGCCAGTGGCCAAAGAGTAGCTATTCATTGGCCAAAGCTTGGCCGATGGCTGATGGTCAGTGGCCATTGGCCAATGACCAGAGCAAGGCCAGTCATCGGCCAATCTCTGGCCACTGTCTGGCCACTGGCCAAAGGATTATTGCCAGCCATTGGCCAATGCTTGGCCAACTTTGTGCTGCTTGGGTGGTTACTAGGCAGTCCTAATTTAAACACCAGTCTGAACGTCCACGACCGTGGCTGTGACCATTTCGACAATCGCCTTCCGCAATTATTACACAGTAACAACATTCATAAAATTATTTTAGCTGCACGGCAGCCTACACCAATACACCTAAGCTATGGGTTCTCGTGCGTTCATCCCGTTGAGCACCGATCAAATCTGTGCAGGTACACTTTCACCTCTGAAATACCAAAAAAATGTTGTCCAGAAGTGTGTATGTTCTGGTATCTTCCGAGAAAATATTATTAGTTAGCTCCAAGATATCACTGCTCAGAAATAGAGAAGGGATGTCCCATGATTCCCTTGTTTCGAAGAACCAACAGTCCTCCGGTGGCGCGTACGGGTGGCTTCTGTGGCGGGGAATGTTTGTTACTATAGACAGTCCATGGGGAAAGATGGGCTGCTGGTAAGACAGCGGTGCTGCGGCCAGTGCCGGGCCAAACAGTGTTCTTGAAAAGACCGTCCTGCTGCTGCAGCAAAGCCTCGCCGAAGTTGGTGCAGCTGCCTAGGCCGAGGAGAGCTTCTCCCAACTTCTTTCTTACTTCGTTTTGCTGGGCCTTGCTTCGTACAGTCATCCTACTGTCATAGAGCCGTGATAGCAGTGGTGTGTTGAGTCCGCCCTCTCTTACACTTCGACAGTCGACGGCCTGGATTCAGGTGCCGTGGATCTGTGGAACTCGGGGAACCCTCCACTGCTGCGGTAGGTGTGTGCAGGAAAGTTCAGCTGGTTCCTCGTTGAAGCCCCTGGACTGTGAAGGAACTATCGTGTGGAGAAGCGCGATTAATTGGTTACAAGCCACGCTTCCTTCAGGACATTCACAGTTGCCGTCTAAAAACGCCTTGTTCGTTGACTGTTGCCATTACGGTGTATGAATACTGTGTCTTTTTCTTGCTTCTGTAGGAAGTTACTTTTAGAGCGCAGCTCTTAGGCGCCCGTTTCTGGCTTGAGCGGCGTCGCCGTCGGCGTCGGCGTAACCGCGCGGTGCATTATGGGAAATATCCCATAATGCACCGCGCGAGCCCCCCCCCCCGGGGTCACGTGACCTCGGGGGGGGGGGGGGGGGGGGTCACGTGACCTGGGGGAGGAATGAATGAATGAAATACGTTTATTTTCTTTCATAATTTGTGGGGGTCAGTGAGCCGCACGGCACGCGGAGGGACGGTGCCGGGGGCGGCGAAGACGAAGAAGGGGGAGGCTCGTGGGGTGTGCGCGAGGACACAGGCAGTTCGGAAGCCAGAGACCAACGGACGAGACGGTGCTCAGGAGCCCAGGAAAAGCCAGACCTCACGAGCCCAGGAAGACCCGGACCACGGCGAGGCCTTAAGTAGCAATTAAACCTTTTCTCTATGATAGCGCTCCTTGTGTGACTTCCTCGGGGCGAATGGAACTCGGCCTGACCGGGCGGTACTGACAGGCGACCCACATAATTGGCGCTTCCAACGTGGGGCCCGATCAGTCTGCCGTTGTTTCTGTTCGCTCCCAGGGAGTCCCACGAATCGCGATTTCTAGATTTAGGTTTCCTTTGTTTTCCATTCGATTTTTCGTTACTCCGCTGGACACCAGTGTTTAACGTTCTGCCGCTATGTCCAGGTTACGGAATAAGGCCGCACATCCCGAGGCCTCAACCCAGTCAGTGGCGGATACTGACTCGGACGCGGGAGAAGGCACGAGTGGGCAAGCGAGCGTTGTGACAGCGCTAGAGCCCCCAATTCCAGCGATGAACACGGGAGACGTTGGCGAACTAATGCACGCCATGACGGCGATGTTCGCGACGTTTACTAGACAGATGGGTTTGGCCCCAGGGGTGGCGAATCCCGCGCCAACGCCCGTGCCTCGCCCGCGGTTGAGCGTGCCGACGCCGACCTATTCGGGCTACTCCGACGCAGCATCGGTCCACGATTTTCTGCAGGACCTAGACGCGTACATTGCCGCGTTGGGCGCGTCGGATGAAACGGCCCTGATACAGATCGTCCCAATCGCGTTGACGGGTGACGCAGCGCGTTGGAGACGAATGCAGAGGCCGTTCCTTTCGATGGCAGATTTCCGGGCACGATTCAGAGAGGAATTTCTGCCTCCCGACTATGAGATGCGGATCAGAGATGAGCTAGCCAGCCGTACTCAACATCCGGACGAGAGCCTCGTAGAATACATCCGCGCTCTCCAGGAGCTCTACTCTAGAGCCGAACCTACAGCGTCAGACGCGGAGAAGGTAGCTAGGGCGATCCGCCAGTGTCACCCTAGATTTAAACCCTACTTGCGCGGACGTGATTTCGCTGATCTGGAAGCACTTGCCAGAGAGGCGCGCACCGTTCAGGCGAGCTTGCTCGCCGAGTTGACGTACCGCCCCCCTCCACGCGCAGAGGAATCTCTGGAGCCGGGTTGCGCCTGGACAGGACGAGGCGCGGGAGCTTGCGACGACTCACGCACGCCGTACGTGGCCGTTACCGGACATAGGAGGGGCGAAACTGCTGTGCCCCGCGCCTTAGATCCCTTCGCGTTTGAACAGAGGCGCAGAGCAGCCAACGCGGGCTCTTCCAGGGCGCATCCCCGTAGGGGAGGCGGCGCAGCCAACCACCGCGGAGTCGCGAATCATTACGAGGGTCGCGGAAACTACAATGACCCTCGGCGCGACACTGCATCGCGTGATGGTAGCTGCAGACGCTCAGCACACAATGGCAGGGGACAGGTCAGGTGCTACAAATGCCATCAGCTTGGGCATATCAAGCGTCAGTGCACATGGACGGCAGCTCCCCCCCATGGGTCTCAGGGAAACCGGAGAGGCCGGCACCACTAATTGGACTTCCCGACTCGCGGTTGCCGGCCGCTGCCGAGGCCCCTCATCAGTCTGCCAACGGGGCTGGAGTTGCGGTCAGCGACAGGTTGGTGTTTGCCCCGTCGGCATGTCGGACTCAGGGTTTGACATCTGAGAAGGGGCCGTACGTGCGTGTCGAGATCGGTGGTAACATTTACTACGCACTAATGGACACCGGTTCGACCCTTTCCCTTATTGGCGACAGAGTCTACGAAGACTGTCGCCGAAGAGCACTTAACGTGCGGGAAGTTTCCACCACGCTGCGTTTAGCAGCAGGATCGGCTAGGGCACAAAGCGCAATACGCCTTCACCTTAGCCTCGACGGCAGACGAAAGAGGCAGCGTTTTCTCTATCTGCCAGGCATGCAAATTCCTGTGATTTTGGGACAGGACTTCGTCTGCCGGGAGGGGATTATCATAGACTTGAAAAATAACGGGTACCACTATAATCCGTTGAGTCCCCTTATCCCCTTTGCCGTCCCACCGAGTTTCGGTCAGGACACAGAACGCTCACTCGCCGGATCACGAGAGGGGCAAACATTAGCTGCGCGAGTCGTATCGGGAAACGTTGAAGCGATTGTTGCTTCTTACAACGGGCCGGTAGAACAGCGGCGGAGGTTAGCAGACGCCTTGCACCGACACGCAGCTATGTTTACCGAGAGGCCGGGACTTACAAACATTTTACAACATAAAATTGACACAGGAGATGCTAGACCATGGGGTTGTAATCCCAGACCGCTGAGTGCGCACAAGCGAGCTCTCCTAGATAAGGCTCTCGATGAGATGATAGACACAGGGGCCGTGCGGCCGTCACAGAGCCCCTGGGCTTTCCCGGTGGTCTTAGCGCCAAAAAAAGACGGCACCGCGCGCCTCTGCGTTGACTACCGCCGACTTAATGAGATGACACGAAGGGATTCATATCCCTTCCCATCTATTGAGTCCATCATGTACGCGTTGGGTAGCGCGAGGGTCTTCACTACCTTGGATTGTAGCAGAGGTTTTTTGCAGATCCAGGTAGCACCACACGATGTCCAGAAGACGGCGTTCACCTGTCACAGGGGTCTGTTTGAGTTTATCCGCCTTCCGTTCGGATTGTCTAACTCGCCATCGAGTTTCCAACGGCTTATGGACATCGTGCTGGGGGACGCAAAGTTCAACTTTGCCATGGCATACATGGACGATGTCGTCGTATTTTCAAAGTCATTCGAGGAGCACTTAGAACACCTTGAGATTATCTTAAGCAGGATGAGCAAAGCTGGATTAACGATCAATCCAAAGAAGGTGCAGCTCGCGGCCTCAAGGGTTAACCTCTTGGGTTTTATCGTAGATGATGGTACCTTGAGGCCAAACGAGGATAAGTTGAGGGCCATTCTTGATTACCCACCGCCGCGTGACGCTAAGAGCCTTCAAAGGTTCCTTGGAATGGTCGGTTTTTATCGGCAATTCATTCCAGGGTGCGCTGGACTCACACGGCCACTGAACCTGCTGCTCCACAAAGGCTCGAGATGGGCCTGGGGCCAAGAACAAGAGGTAGCTTTCTCTTCCCTCACGAAGGCGATAGCAGCCACAGCTAGCCTGCGTCTGCCAGACCTCAACCGTCCGTTCGTGGTACAGACAGACGCGAGCGACTACGGCGTCGGTGCGGTGTTGTTGCAAGAACATGACAGACAGCTGCGCCCGGTGGCATTCGCCAGCCGAACCCTTACACCGCCAGAACGCAATTATAGCGTGACGGAAAAGGAGGGGCTGGCCGTCATGTTTGCTCTAAAGAAATTCGACCTGTATTTAGACGGGACCACCTTTGTCATTCAGACAGACCACGCCGCTCTAACCTGGATTCAAAGGTTGAAAGAGCCGGCGGGGAGGTTAGCTCGGTGGGCACTCACTTTGCAGCGATACTCCTATACTGTCGAGTACCGAAAGGGCTCCACCAACAAGGTTGCAGACGCACTTTCTCGGGCGCCCCATGATAGTGGTTGGAAGGAGGAGACGCAACCAGGGGATTGCGAGAGACTAGCTTCCCGCGCGGCCGCTCATAAGCGAGACAGCGGGGAGGGATCGATGCAACAGGAGCTCGTCGCAGTGTTAGGAGGCCGCACGAGGAAACAAAGGATCGTGGCTTGGGGTGAAGTGGTGAGCAAGGAAGAGCTTGTCGAGGCCCAAAAGGCAGATGGTTTTTGTCAGCGGGTGTTGGGGAAAATTGCGGAAATGGCAAGCAACACCGGGAACGCTGGCGGTCAAGTTAACGAACAGATTGATTCATACCTGCTGGGCCAAGACGGCTTATTGCTCCGCTACATTCCAACAATCGACGACGAGGAGGGGAACGACTCTCCGTTCAGGGTGGTGATTCCTAGGAGGCTACGGAGGCGGTTTATCGGATACTTCCACGACTCGGCCCTGGCTGGTCATGGCAGCGGCAGCAAGACTTTTCAAAAGTTATGTCGCGTCGCGACCTGGCCGGGGATGAGACAAGACACACTCCGATACGCCCGTAGCTGCCCAGCCTGCCAGAAAGCAAAGCCGCGAGGGGGAAAGCCCCCAGGCCTGATGCAGCCTGTAGTGAGTCACTACCCGTGGGAGATGGTTGCTTGCGACATCATCGGCCCACTACCAAAAAGTCCCCGTGGGAACCAGTATTTATTGGTAATAACCGATCATTTCTCAAAATGGGTGGAGTTACACCCGCTGAGGAAGCTGGTTTCGGAGCGCATCTGGGAGAAGTTGTTGGAAACTTTCATGCGCTTCGGCACACCCACCTGTCTCATCAGCGATAATGCTAGCTATTTTACCAGCAGAGTGTTCACTGACTCCTGCTTGGCGCTAAACATAAAGCACAAAAGGACGACACCATACCACCCTCAGGCTAATATCACTGAGAGAGTGAACCGAAACTTGAAGAGCATGCTGATCACACTAACGGAGAGACACAGGGACTGGGACGAACACATTGTCGAGATGGGTTTTGCAATCCGGACGACCGTCAACAGATCGACTGGGTTAACGCCTGCGCTTCTAAACTTGGGTAAGGAGCTATCGTCTCCGCTGGAGAACGGGTTACGGAATAACCAAGGTTCGACAGAGCGCCCACTCTCTAAATACGCGGCGGAGTTGAAAGTTCGCCTTTCGGATGCGTTGCACGACGCCAGAGAGAACCTCGACGCAGCAAGGATTGAACAGGCGGCCCAGTACGATAAGAGTCATCGTCACCTGGAATACAAGGTGGGGGACTTGGTCCTCAGGAGAACCCATCCTTTGAGCAATGCAGCGAGCGGATTCGCAGCCTCACTTGCTCCGAAGTGGGAAGGGCCCTACGTGGTAAAGGCACGACTGTCACGTCTTACCTACAGGCTTGCTCAGGAAAATGCGAGCGAGGAGTCTGGCCCGGTCCATATCTCAGACCTGAAAAAGTACCATCTTCGTGATCGGGATGACGATGAACGTGAACAAAACGAGGAATCCTCCGTTCCGCGTGACTCTCGCGCGCGACCGGCAACGCGGCCTAAGCGCGGTAGCCGAACAGTGCACGAACCCGTCGGTGAGAGATCTGATAGGGGCTCGGCGCGGCGCTATAATCTGCGGCCTAGAACTTGATCTAATCTTTGAAAGATGTTAATAGAGCTTGTTCTGTCCAGAAATGCCCCCCCGGAGGAACCAGAATGGGCGGCGCCATCCAGGAGGGCGACCATCCACCTCCCGGGATACCGGCGGAGCCAGCCGGGCCAACTCCCAGGGTGGTCAACCCTTCCAACGAAGGACCAGCCCGCCCAACCCACCGGGTGGTCAACCCGTTCGGCAGGTGACAGGCCAGACCGACGACCGACAGGGTGGTCAACCCGTTCGGCAGCGGACCGGCCAGACCAACCGACAGGGTGGTCAACCCGGTTGGCGAAGAACAAGGCGGACCAACCAACAGGGTGGTCAACCCGGTTGGCAGAGGCGGGGTGATCAACCCTGGCCTCGATCACATCAACAGAGGCAGGGCGGCGGAGACGGGGAGCACCGGAGAGCCTCGAGTGACCAGGCGGGCAGACGAGACTCCACGCCACGAGGAGAAGCGGTCTCGACGGCGGCTGGAGAATCAGCCCGGCGCAAGCCACCTCGCCACACCGTGGCCACCTGGACGGCCCAGGACGGCCAAGAGGCCGTCCACTTCGTGTCCAGGGTGCGATGGAGGAACCAGCCCCGTCCAAACCCTTCCCAGCTGCCCGCCCAGATCCCGCAGCCCTTCCGGGGGCATACGCTGCCCCGCTTTTCGCTACCTGACGACCACCCAGACGCCTGCTGGCTGTGCCAGGTCCCGGTGGTCCACCAGGACACGCACGAGGCCAGCCGCCGACACACTGACCTCCTGAAAAACATGGGCCGCCCCGCCGGCGTCGCAGCGGCAGTACAACTGCTTCGCCGGGATCGGCCAGACCTTCTAGCTCCTGCGGCTCTCGGCTTCAGCCAAGCTACGGGAAGCCGGAGTCCTGCCCCCGACCAACTGCTCGTCGACGGAGCCGCCGCCGAAAACCCGGCTCTCGGCCCCTTCTCCGAACACACACCGGTCCCACTGGTGCCGGCCCCCCGTTCGACAACTGTGGCCCCATCCGCGTCCACCACCACCAGCGACGCGGAGATGAATGATCTGGAGGAGTACTTGGCCAACAATCCAGCGACTCCGGATGTTACCGACGGGCCAGATTCTTTCGTCGACGGAGCCGCCGCCGAAGACCCGGCGCTCGGCCTCTTCCCCGAACACGCACTGGTGCCACCGGTGCCGGCCCCCCGTTCGGCGGCTGCGGCACCATCCGCGTCCGCCACCACCAGCGACGCGGAGATGGGCGAGCTAGAAGAGTGCTTGGCGGCCGCTCCAGGGACTCGGGATGCCTCGGACCCCCCCCGGAGTTGCAGGCTTGAGGGGAGGGGAGTGTGGGGGTCAGTGAGCCGCACGGCACGCGGAGGGACGGTGCCGGGGGCGGCGAAGACGAAGAAGGGGGAGGCTCGTGGGGTGTGCGCGAGGACACAGGCAGTTCGGAAGCCAGAGACCAACGGACGAGACGGTGCTCAGGAGCCCAGGAAAAGCCAGACCTCACGAGCCCAGGAAGACCCGGACCACGGCGAGGCCTTAAGTAGCAATTAAACCTTTTCTCTATGATAGCGCTCCTTGTGTGACTTCCTCGGGGCGAATGGAACTCGGCCTGACCGGGCGGTACTGACAGGCGACCCACAAATTAAAGCTCAGGCAATTGCTCTACGGCATGGCCTAAGAAAAAATTCAAAAAGTTTTACTGAGGCCCGTTTTCTCCAGGTAGGAAATGACGGATCTGAGCATTTGAAGTCTTCTTCCGGAATCCCCTGCTGGTTTTATCCATTCATTAAGGTTTTCGGGCTTATCTTCGGGATCTATTGTTGCATGTGCATCCTCCCTTTCTCTTCTGAAGTGTTTGCAGTCCCACAGGAGGTGTTCGATATTTGGTGGGATTTTTTCTCTACAAAAGTTACACTCTGGTGGTTTTGGTATGAATTTCGGGTCTTGTCTCAACTTTGCTTGTGTCTCCCATTTCTTGAGGAGATGCGGGGTTATAGCACTTCCTGTCCTTACCCTTCTCAAGAGAACTGTTTGGTATCTTTTGAGTCCAGAAGGGATGGGATCCTGTTCTTCGGGATGCCTGTTTCGTAGTTGTTGCTGTAGTTGTTTCTTTGCCTTATTTATGGTAGCTATAGGATCGTATTCTTTACTCAAACTTTTTAACACAGTAGAGTACGGGTGATCTCGTTCAGATTGGCCTGGTCTATCGGAAAGGAGGGAACGACTATACTCTTTCGCGACTTTGTTGGCAATCTCATTTCCCTTTATCCCCGTGTGACCCGGGATCCAACGCAGGAGTATCGTTGCATTCTTCTTCTTAGTGTTGTTATTGCCGCCTTTAGGATTTTTCGTATTGTCGGGCTTACCGCATGGTGTACCTTACATGCTCTAATAACCTCTTGTGAATCGGTAAAAATGGTTATTCTTCTCTTTTCTATTGTATTGCTGCTTGCGTGTTCTACTGCAGCCAAGAGTGCTTGCGCTTCGGCTTCTTTCGGGGTGTCTGCGACTGTTGGGTATGCCCATGTTCCTATGTTCAGGAGGTGAAAGGCTATCGTTGCGTTATTGTTGCTGACCGCCGCGTCCTCGGGGTCATTGCGGATGAGCTCAATTTCTTCGTTGTGTTTTTTGGCATATCTTCTCCTTCTTTCCTGGTGATCAGGACCCATGTTCTTCGGAATGGGTGTGCCTGGAACTACCATTATCCGTTCCCACGGTGGTATCTGTTCCGAAAAGTCATCCAGTTTGCTCGTGTCTTGATTTAGCAGATTCATGATACCTCGCCCTTCTTTCGTATTGAGCATCTTAATTTTGTGCATTTTTTTTAATAATAATAATAAATCCTTTATTGCACAGTGTTTTGTACAGTGATTTTCGGCTATAAGGCACCTGCCTTATAGCCGAAAATCTTCCTGTGTCGCTCGTAATTCCTCAAAACTCGGGAAAGCGACGCATTTGTGTAGTTCTTCTATCTTAACGTTTCGCGGCAATCCTGCAATGCACCGTCTCGCATCGTTTAGTAAACTTTCCAGTTTCTCCATGTTCTTTTTATCGATCTTGTAAAATCTTAGCCCATACATAATTTTGGAGATGAGCACTGTTTGAGTCAGAGTTCGAGCCACTTTTTCTCCCGCCCCTCCGAGTCTGTTTGCGATTCTTCTGATTAACGATGTTCCTTGTTTCCACGTTTTGGTCATTCTTTGTATCCATTTAGTTGGGTCGTTCCTAACATTGGCTGTTATTCCCAGTATTTGGTGATCATCTGTCTTTTCGATAGCTTTCCCGTTAAATTTTAGTTCCACGTTGGCAGGTGCCTTATATAGCCGAAAATCATGTATCGGGTCTTTTCTGGCGATGGATTAAGTTCAATCGATTTGAGATACCTATCGATCGTGTTTAATCCCTCTTGCAGGATTTCTTGCTGCCGTTTCGAGTGACCTCTGTTTGTCCATATTGTTATGTCGTCCGCATATACCGTACAGTAGAGTCCTTCTCTTTTGTCAAGCTCCCACAGCAATGGAGCCATTGCGAGGTTGAACAAAGTCGGAGATATTACCGATCCTTGGGGTACGCCGATGTTGTTGGACTTTACTGAGCTGAGGTGCTGACCTACTTTAACGGCATACGTTCTATGTTTCAAAAATGCTTTAACAAAATTAAGTGGCTTACCCAGTATTCCTTGGCATTTGAGGCTATCGAATATGGCTTGGTGTGGGAGCGAATCGTATGCCTTTTTGATGTCTACGGCCACGAGGATTCGTACTTGATAGTGCTTTGTCGGATAATTTAGAACTCCTGATTGAATTAATAGAAGGCTGTCATGTGTCCCGAGATGTTTTCTAAAACCGGTTTGTGCCGGATGAAAGATTTCTTTCTCTTCTGTTATCCAGTCGATGCGGCCAAGAACCATTCTCTCCATTAGTTTACATAGCACCGATGTGAGTGATATGGGTCTTGTGTTTTGTGGTGACGTTGGATTCTTTCCTGGTTTGGGAATTGGTGTCACCCACGATAACTTCCAGTTATCTGGTATCCTTCCTTGGTTCCATATTTCGTTTATCCATCCGAGTAATTTCTGTTTGACTTCCGTAGGTAAATTCCGGATCATGCTTCCGCTGATTTGATCAGGTCCGGGTGTGCTTTTTGTTTTTCCTTTCTCTATCGCCGCCTCCAATTCCCAAGGTGTGAAATCTACATTACTCGGGTCGTTCACGTCGACATCTTCGATCTCATATATTTGTGGATCTGGTGTCTCTGCCGCTTGGGGGAAGAATATCGGCCCCGTTTCTTCGGCAATCTCTTCTATTGTAAGATCTTGACCGAGGGCCATGTTTGGTACTGTTTGTTTGGCTTTGGTCTTTCCAAACAGAGCATTAAAAATTGCCCATAACTTTGCCAGCGATGTATGCTCGTCAAACGATTCGCATAGTGAAAACCAGTTGTCTTGACTTAATTTCCGCGAGTATTCTTTGGCCTCAGTCGTTAACTCGTTGACTAATTTGAGCGTATTGGGATTTTAGTTAGTCTGTACTCATCAAGCGTTTTGGATCGTTGGTGCCACAAAGACAGTAGTCTGGTGTCTGGGATTGGTGCGTCGAAGTCGACTTGTCGCTTCTCGGTGGCCTCCTCTGTGGCCCTTAGCATGAGTTTGGTGAACTCTTCAATGGATTCGTCCTGTAAATCCTCAGTCATTTTTATTCTGAATCTATCCCGTATGACCGTCCTTGTTGTTCTTTTCCTCTTGTGCTTTGCGACGTTTTCGACCTGAATTTCTATGGGGTGATGGTCACTTCCCCATGTGTCTTTGATCAGTTCCCAGTTCGCTTTGACTTTCTGGGTAGTAAAAGTCAGGTCTGGTGTGGTGTCTTCGTGTTTCTGAATTGTGGTATATCTGGTGTTTACTGATAAGTCATTGATTAAAAGTAGATTTGCCCTTTCGTATGCCTCTGCCAGTTTCTGTCCCCTGACGGAGGTTGTTCTGTAGTTCCATTCCGTGTTTGGAGCGTTAAAGTCTCCACCGATTACCATCTCGTCGTTGGGAAAGGACCGCCTAATTTCTAGCATCCACGAATAGTCATCGTTCTCGTGTTCAAGGGTGCCTGGTCTGCAGTACGTGAACACAAGACAAATTCTTTTGTCGCTTATCTCCGTTCGGACCGCTACGACTTCTTGAGAGGCATTGCACCATTTGCTGGTGTCTATTTGTGTGAAATGGAGCTCTTTGTCGAGGTATATCCCGGCTTGTGCTTGTACTACTGTTTTGCCCTTTTGTTTGTGGTGAATAGACGGTGTGAAAAATTTGTTGTATCCCCTTAAAGAGATGGTGTCACATTTCGTTTCTTGTATTAGTAGGGCATCTCGTGGGTACTCCGCTAATCGTAAGTTGAGTTCTTCGCGCTTCTGTTTCAGCCCTCTACAATTCCACTGTAGAATTGTTAAAGGGCCACTCTTCGTTTTCTTCTTATTTGGAGAGACCATGTTGGGTCAGGATATATTCGTACGTTTCCATCCTCTTGTTAATGGCCTCCGTGTGAGCTTGCATTTGGGCTTGAATTTGGGTTTGCAGCGTTTGCATAAACTTTATTATTTTTTCTTCCGTCGTAGGGGTGTGTGATGTCGCGGTGTAATCGTCTGTGCTTGATTCGTTGTTGTTTGTTTTTGCCGATGTGCTGGGTGTCGATCTCAGTTGCTGCTGCTGAAGTTTGTATTGCGTTTGTGTTGATGGTGGTGTTGAAAATAACGTGGAAGACGAGCATCTGTCGATCCTGTCGATCTCCTCCTGCACCATGGCAATTTCTTTTTGTCTTTCCATCGCTGCTCTGGATAGATTGTTCTCTTCTTCTTTGAGTTTCTTCCTGAGTTTCTCGTATTCCTTTCTCTTGTTGGTTAGCTGTAGCGTCGATTTCCTATGATCCTTCATTATTTGTGCGAAGGTAGGCTGTGCGTTCGTCGCGGTCTTCTGCGGTGCCTTGGGCTTGGGTGCTGGTGAGGTGCTCTTGTCTCGTGACAGCTTAGGATAGTTGTTGCTTTGTGATCGCGTCCGAAGCAGTTCAAAGCTGTTGATTCCTTCAAATTTGCTTCTCAGACGTCCTCTTTGTTGGTTGTTGAGAAGGGGTGCCTTGGCTCTTTGTTGGAGTTTGAGGTCGGCCTGTGTCTTTGCTGGGCACAGCTGGTGTAGCGCGACGTGATCGTTGCCTTTGCAGTTGTAGCAAAATAGTTTCTGGCACTTGTGACCTTCTTGGCATAAATCCCCACAGTCCTTGCAGCGGGACTCATTTGTGCATATGCCGGCCTTGTGGCCTAGGCTGTGACAGTTGAAACACACGATCGCAGTAGGCCGGTAGGCGTAGACGCTGATGAGTTTTCCATATTATCTTATTTTTTTGGGGAATTCCATCTCCCTTAAACGTCCACAAATATGTTCCTTTTTTTCCGAGCGGTCTCGCCTGGAGTATCTCGTGGTAGTCTGTGTCTGAGTTCTCGAGAAATTCCTCGACGCTTTCTAAGGGGTCGATGCCATGTACAACGCCACGTGGAAGCGAGCCAGTCGTTGCTTGGTACGTGTTTACCTCCACCGTGCCATCTGTTGTCTCGATTTCCCTGATTCGGAGGATGTTCTCCAAGTGCTTGCGTTCGTATACCGTTACTGTAATTGAATTGGTTTTTGCGTTCGTCGTGAAAATCAGCCTATCTACAAGTACCCCACTTCCTGCGGCTCTCAATAATTGTTGGTAGATTATTTTCGGACGAATCTTCGTGATGTCCTTTGATCCTTTCGGTTTGATTGATATGATGAATTTCTCTAGGCCGAATCGTTGTAGGTGCGTCCCTCTGGGTGGTTTGGGATTCCTTTCTCGTTGTACTTTGTTCCAGGGATCTTCATTGCGAGTCGAGTCGTCAATATTTTCGCTTACTCGGTTTTCCGCGTCTTCATCCATGTCATCAAGGCTGTCCTCAGACTCGGCGGGTCGGCATCGTTTCGGCGGCCGTGAGGTATGTTTTACTCGTGGAATTTCTTGAGTGTTATCTTGTGAAAAGAATTTTTCATGGTTGATGGCCGGTTCATCTGGCGCTGACGACATGTGGGAGGTAGTCTTCTACAGGGTGCCGGGGGAGGGGGTCACGTGACCTGAGGGGTCACCTGAACCCCCTCCCCCTCCTCCCCGAGGTCACGTGACCCCGGGGGGTGACGTGACCTGAGGGGTCACGTGACCCCCCCCTCCCCCTCCCCCCCGAGGTCACGTGACCCCCCTCCCCCCTTCGAGGTCACGTGACCCCCCCCGAAGGAGATTGAAGGATGAGGGGAGGAGGAGAAGGAGGAGGATGAGGAGGGGTATACCCTCCCCTGAGTACCCTTCCCTCCTCCTCCTTCTCAAGAGCTGCGCTCCAATTCGGCATTACAGGGAGTTGTAAACGGCTTTCATTTTTTTTGAAGAGAGTTTCTCCGCTGAATGGAATGAAAAAGAGATAAATATGTTTCACATGCCTTAAAACTTCGCAACTGCTTCAGTTATGAAGTTGGTGTGCATGTTTTATCTACACATAACAATGAGCCACCACACAGAAACTGCAAGAGTATCTTGGAGTTTTTGCAAGATACTCTTGCAACACAACCAGTCCCCTGGAAGAGTTCCAACGAGAAAACAAGCCCTGTATTTTCGCATCGGCAGGCGGTACAGATCGTTACCGCGAAAGGAATTTAGGTGCTGCCTATGGTGCATGACCACAGACTTATGTTGTGCAGACAACCTCTGCACCCTGCTGTGCAGAAGGCAAGGAGTCCTCTGCACAAGCTCGGAAGGCTTCCTCCCTTTTCGAGGGTGTTCGCTGCTTCCGTGATTCCAAAACATTTCGTGATGAGGCTCCCTTCCTAGCTAGAAGAATGTGCTTGCAGCGCAGTTCGCAGACCATGTAACAAAACATTATAACGGCTGGGGTCACCAAAGCCCAAAGGCTTTCCAACTGGTATTTCAGAGCAAAATCGGGGTTCAAGTCGCCCAAGAGTAGAGCGCATGTAAGCGGTTAAGCGAGCGACGAGACTAATGCTCCTGAATAAAAAAAGCTAGCGACATCATATTCCTTCTCCTCTGACGCGCACATGTTTTGTTTTGTTACACCCGTGCGTCGACTGTAGCGCCGCCAAGATCGGCTCAAGATAGCAGACGGCCTTCCTATACTTGAATCAGAGCGTAGTCAAAGGCTGAGAGACACGCAAATGCATGCACACAGGCTAAAAGCGCACTGTCACGGTCTACCAGGCTCGAAGGATGTGCTCAAAGAAAGACGATGAAAGCCGTGACGTTGCGCAGTCGGCGTTATTTGATTGGCGACATGAGCTCATAGCATGCACTGCACTCCTACAGCATAGGCATTCCTTCTCCCTCCTTCTCTAACGCGCACACCTTTTATCCTTATGTTTGGTAGGGTTGTGCGAATAGTGGTTCAAATCGAATAGCGCTGCCTTGAAAATGTAAGGGAAAGCTAAGACGACCGGTTCTTTCAACAGCGCACACGCTAGGGATGACGCTGCGCTATTCGATTCGAACCACTATTCGCACAACCCTAATGTTTTGCTTTTTTACACCCGCGCGTCGACTGTAGCGCCGCCTGGATCGGACCAAAATAGCAGACGCCATTCTTCAAAAGATGTCGCTACTTTTCCGTATAAAAAGGCTTTAGACGAGACGAGCGATGGCGATGAGAGTCAGCGACGAGTGACGGAGATTTTCGCTCGTCGCTTCGCTGCGACACAACTTTCAGACACAAGACAGGCATTAAACAAGAGAACACTTGCCTTTTTCGTGTGAAATTCGCCTTTAGCGACGTTGGCACCACATAAGCTTCAACGAGGAAGTTGTAGCTCCGTTCCATTCTCCGGTCCGTGCCAACCGGTTTGGGTAAAACATTTCCACTTCACTATCACTTATCGGAGGCAGTTGCGACAGGTCGTTTACCCAACCGGTGATAGGGAAAACGCCGGCACAGGCCACGATGCACTCCAGTACTGGTAGCACCGACAGCACAACGAGTACGCGACTCAAATACGAAACTTATGTCAACGGAGGAGCGGCACGACCAACGTACCGAACGCGACGAACCCTGTCGATGGCGGCGGTCGCCCAGTGTTGCTAGATGTTTTTCGTTTGCTGCCAAGATTTTTCCAGTGCTGGCGAAGTTTTGAAAGGGGTCTATTCTAAAACAAATCCTAAAACAAATGGCATCTTGCTCGCGCGTTCATCAACGCTTTAGTTTGGTTATTTACTTCGAATCTTTTATACAGAGAAGGCGTGCGCGTGCGGCGCGTAAAACACCACCCCCTGATTATTTTTTAGGCTTAGGTAATTTAGCAATAGGTTTATTATGGAGGGATAGGGTACCATAGCTCTATTTCACCATGTGGGTCGCTACCTAATCGACGCCCGATCGGGACGTGGCTCGCTCGCTCCCCAAGAAGTCACCCACACTAGGGAGCCTTCATGTGCGCTTTGCTAGGGTGATGCCACTCTTTGTAATACCACTCGCCGACAATCCAGCAGCCATTTTGGTTCTCGACGATAATCCGTGGGGCTTATAACCGTCCCGAAAACAAGCACCCTATCTCACAAGTAGGAGCAGCGTTGTGGAACCAACGGAAGGAGGATTAGCATCTTCCCCCTCGGATGGGATTACCGATGGACACAAAGGCCACTTTCCGGCGCACGGAGAAACAATGAGAGGAGCAAAATGGCGGTGGAAGAGGGTGTGGGAAAGGGAAACAGGCAGTTGGCATCACCCTGGGCGAAGCGCACATGAAGGCACCCTAACCCACACATTGTGCGTTTTCAGAACAATTTAATTAAACTCACGCGTCGGTGGTCAGCGTCCTGTCCTCGTCGTCGTCGTCACCACACTGTCCAGTCCGCAGGTTCAGAAGGGACCCCCCCTTGTCCCGCTTCCCTTTTTATATTCCTGCCCCACCAATCACGTGCCCACCACGACCTGTCCACGTGTACACGCACGCCTTGCCACGGTCCCCGCACGATCCTCGGGCGGGGATGACGAGCCGTATGGTGACGCTCCACCGTCCAAGGATCCGGGTGAGGAGGAAATGGGCTGTTCGGCCCTGGCAGGGCGCGGGAAGAACGGGCGAAGGGGCAGGGAAATGCGGGAAAGACGGGACTCCAGGGTCGGACGGATTCCCACAACCATAAGCGCGAGCGATGACCCAGACAAAAGCGCAGTGTTTTTATAGCCTGCACTGACGTCCCAACAGCTACCGTTGGAGTAGCCTTGCTGCTGAGTACGTACCTTTTGCAGTGTAGGAAATAAATCCAAGTGACCACCAGCATTATGTCACTTGCAAGCCACGTATATATAGCTTTTGAGTGTCGCCATTGCTGGGTACTGACTGTTTTTTTCTACTTACAGGTTCTCTTGAGCCACCCAAGTGAAAAAAGTCATTTGTATGAAAAATTTCTTGCGTTCAATAAACACATCGCAGTCATACAACATATATAAGAAAGTATAAGAACCATATAAGAACTATATAAGATATATAGCTTGGTCCGAGTCACCATGCTCGATCTAAAATGGACCGTAAAAATCGATGCCTGCACGTAGCAATCTAAACTGTTCGTCAAAGGTGTATTTCACAGATCGGTTTTTTTCTTGTAAAATTACAAAGCGTAATTCTCTTTCTGTAGAAAATAAGGCCAAGAAACTTGCCAGGGTCTACAGCGGGCAGCGACGCAGACGACAGGGTTTCAGTAGCGGGGTTTGTTTGGCGTTCGTATTGATAGATGGGGCTGCCTCCTTATCGTGACGGCTCGCGACCACTGTGCTTTAATAAAATGAACATAATCATATTTAACCGAAGGAACATTTTTCAAATGTTGGACCGCTTGGGTAAAACTTCCATGAGGAATAGAGTAGAAAAAAAGCTTCCACGTCAATCGAAACCAAATTACAAGTTCCGGGGTTGTCATTGCTTGGATAATCTACCAAATCTTCAGAGTTGGTAGATTCTTTCAAGCGGTCCAACATTTGCATTGACATAAACGGTTCTTTTGCCTTCCAGAATTCGACTGGTATTTCAGTGGAAAAGTCTTTGGATCTTCTCCGCTTTTACTTAAATTCAACTTTTATTTCTTTTGAGGGCAACACGTTTCTGCATGGGACCGAACATTTCATCGAACGCCGTTTTGTCAAACGCCGTTTTGTCGAACGCCGTTTTGTCGAAGCCGTTTCATCGAATGCCGTTTAATCGAACGCCGTTTCATCGAACACCGTTTCATCGAAGCCGTTTCATCGAACGCCGTTTTATCGAACGCCGTCTTATCGAACTCAGGGTGGCATTCCCGCTTCCTGAAGCTGGTCGGAGTTGCCCATCCCGGGTTCTGGAAGTTTTTGACTTGCATCGCCGCACAACATCAACTGACGGAAGAAAAGCTGGAGGCGATGCTGAGTTCCCTAGAGCCTCCTCGCCAGAAGAAGGCCATAGCGGCAAGAAATGAGAAGGTCCGCCTTTTTTATGAGAACCGACGGAGCACGGCTGTGGGGAACTTTTTGATAGCAATTGCTCATCATTTGAAACGGTGAATGGCTGTCGCACGAACACATGAACCCCCGAAAGTTTTCAAATAAAATTTGAAGTGACGCACTTACTTTTGACTTCATTGAGTCTTAGAACTAAAAAAACAATGTTTCGTTGTAGTTTCATAAATAGAACCTCAGCTTTAGCTACTGCAAGCTTCGGGAAATAAAAAAGTATCAATAGAAAGACATGAGAGGCTAGGAGGCTCACTTGGCTAAAGTTGTTGCGCCTGCGCAAAACCTAAGTCGCCTTCTGGCCTCCATGAGTTGGAGTGCGCTCTTACCGGGAGTGCGACTTTTTATTTTTATTTTTGTTACAATACCCTCAAGGCCCATCGGGTAAAACAGAGGGGGTGAACAGATAAGCACAATATGCGAAACAAACATAAAAATCGGTACAAATATCCTCATGGGTTACTTGCATCAAAATAAATTGTAACAGCTACAAGTTCGGACATTTAAAAACCTGACGATGAAATGGGTGAATGACACGAAAATGCACTCGATCCGTGCATAAAAGAGCATCTTTTACACTTTTTATATAAAAGACATTCGATGAAACGGCTATCAGCGATTCGATGGAACGGCGTTGGATGAAACGGCGTTCGATGAAACGTCCATTTTTTCGATGAAACGGCGTTCGACGAAACGGCGTTCGATGAAATGTCCGGGAACCGTTTCTGCAAAAATCCGGAATCTGCATTGGGTCTAGTGTTGCTCCGATATTAAGCGATATCTACCTAGCAGGTTGTGATTGTGCTATTGCAGAAAGGTTAGATGATTGTTTTTTGAAAGTAATCAGGTATGTTGACGATTACCTGTTTGTGTTTAAACCTAAGCAGGGCTCAAGAAGTGCTGACTTGGTCTCAAAGTTATTAGATACCTTTCGGGAGTCATCTGGAGGTCTGCGGTTTACGAATGAGGTTCCAACTAAAAAAGCTTTGCAATTTTTGGACCTAAACATTCATCTTGAACCGAGTCATCTGTGCTCGGCTAATGAACCTAGGACAAAAAAGTCCTTCCTTAGCTATGAATCTACGCACTCCAAAGTTGTAAAACGATGTATTGCAAAATCATGTTTGAGAGCTTCTTTAGTGAAATTCTGTGTTCACAGAAGTTTCAATAACTTTCTGGTTCAAGTCGATAGGTTAAGAAAAGCGATTTTCCCGAAACTTTCATAAGGGGGGGGGGGGGGACTTTCATAAGGTGAATTAGGAAGCAAAAAAGAGGAAAAGAGAATTGTTCCCTCTAGTGGGGCTCGTAGGAGAAGAGGAAGAAAAAGAAAATCAGTTGTTAGTCCAGCGGTGTGAATGGTCTTTTGTTTATGTGTATGTTTTTTTCTAATTAAGCTGGCCTTAAGTGAGGTAATATCATATTTGCACAGCTTCTCCCAAAGGATTAGAAAAGTGACTGTTGAATACAAAGTCCCTATAGTCTTTTCAGCACCTTCCAAGTTATATCGTTTGTGTGCTCCCATTGAGAAAGCAGAACTTCAACGTGTAGGGTGTGGGATAAACCATCGCATCAAATATGTAGCTTTTGCTGTAGGGGTCCTTTATGAAACACCCTTTTTCTGTTGTCAAGTGTATATTGGGCAGTCGGGCAGATGTATTAATGTTGGAGCTCGGGAGCATTTTCTGTCTTTGAGGTCTTCACCTTCGGGTCACCTAGCCGTTCATTGCGTTAGGTGTGGCTGTTCACCTCGGTTAGGTGACATTGAAATTTCGGCTAAACATTCACAAAAAAATGGCTCGGGAAATTCATGAAGCGTTCTACATTCGACAACACGGTCCCGATCCATGCGTAAGTTCAGAGTTAGTTACGTTATCGACTGAAGAGTTCGAGTTTGTTCGGAGTTTGGGCACCTTTATTTAATATTTCCTTTCTGCTTCCGTGGGAGCGATCCTATAGCTACAAGCGCGTACATGCAGCCTAAAAACGGTGCCCACACACCATGAGGCCGCGTGCGAGACAGGTACGCACAGAGCATTAGGGCTCGCGCTAGTAGTTTTGGTTTTGCTCAGACCTGAGGTGGAACGATGTATACACCAACTCATGTTTACAAACAAACGGGAGCGCCCCTAGCGGACGCCACCGGCGCCGCGCATGCGCGATGGGGGTGTGGGCAAGAAGCTCGCCGTCGCCCATAAACAAACCATTGAAATGCGATGTTGTCGGCGTCGGTGTGAGTCCCCCTGCCCTTTTTCGCGCTCGAATTGTTGATTCTACGTCTTCCTGGCGATGTCTGACTATCTTGAGCGGCGTCAGCGAAATTACCGAGGCTCGTTACACCGCAAAACTTCGCGTGAATAATGTGACATGTGGCGATTCATTCCGCGTGGACGCCGCAGTATGCACGCTAAAGCATGAGGAGATTTCGCTCGCAATTTTCAGTCGCGACGCCGCTCGGGCTGCAAAAGCGTGAACCGTAGATGAGATGGTCGAAGTCGATACTGAAAATCGCAAGCAGAATCGGACCAAGTGAATCAGGCATAACAAGTCGTTGATGGTCACTGGTAACAATGATCAAGATCTCTTTGTATCTACTGTTTGCATCGAGCCTGCTTACCAACCTTCAAATTTAGGTCTTTTGAGGCCTGCACTTACTTTTGATCACAAGTACCGGGCCAACATTTGGTCTACGGGCCGGCGTTGTCTAAGAGAGCAGACGACAAGCAGAAACGTTTGAAAGAGCAGACGACAGTTCGAACGATCAGGCGGCCGTTTGAATTTGAAGACGCACTGAACGTAGTGCGCAGGTGGTCCGCACAACTTGACGGTTTTCTGGCGTTCATGTTGGAACAAAACAAATAAATCTGATGACCACAAGTATCTGTGAATTCAACCCAAAGTGTTTCCCGCCCAAGAAATCGTTGTCCGACGGCGTCTGCTTTTCCCTTTTCACGGCACATATCCACATTCTCGGACGAACCGAGCACGTGAAAACTGACCTTCAAACCTTTGTCGACACTTTTGGTACGGCCCCAGTCGCGGCGTTTTGACGAGAAGGCAGGTTTTTGTCTGGTTCCTTTCAAAACAACGCAGGAATACACGTCTGGCATGGGGACGTCTGCCCACAGCCCCAGACCGGAAGTGGGACCGACGCGCCACCACCGCGCCGTGACGTCACAGAGTTGAGTTTGTGAATAGTTATATATTCCTCTAATATTTACTTTCCTTTTTAATTTGTTTTTTGTAATGTATACTTTCTGTTAGAAATTCTGTTAGAAGATGTCCTACATGTTGGATTCTTCTTCTTTTTTTTCTTTGTCTTCTTATGTTGATGTGTTTTAAGAAGACGAAAAAAAGAATACGTCGTGAGTCAGCGCTCTGTGTCCGTGTCCCTTCTTCTACTTGTCTTTGTGTTCGTTTGCGCTGTTTTATTTCTATGTTTACAAAGCACCACCTACTAGCCCACCTCCAAACATTACTGCAGTCAAAACGGTCATATTTCAGTTTATGTTTAATTTTAAACTAACAGCGCCTTTAAAGGAAAATAAAAAGGGCCGGCCGTACGACATTCATGGCGTCTTTGTAATGAAGCTCCAAAAGAATCAACAGTCTCGTGCATTCCTGAAACTCAGGTTTGCGTAGCGAAATTTGCCCATTCAGTGACGAGCGGATGAATCCCCCTTGACATCGCCTGGGAATTGTAAAGGTCCACGAACATGCGGCGTTTTCTCCGTGGAGAGTCATCCCCAGTCGGATGGAGCAGCAATCGCACCCTTGAGCCCGCTGTCCAACGTCGTTCGACGCTTTGATGGAACACGCGGTGCAGCCAAGCGCTGACGGAGAACTTGTGTCCAGCCTCTATTCGCTCGATCTGACTGTGATGATGTGAACATTGTAGTGCACGGCCGCTGATTATTCTAGGTGGTGGCATCAAAGCAGACGGAGGGCCCCAGCGGCACGAGAACAGCGAGGGGCGCCGGACCCTAACCCAGGTACGCACATCTCATGCAGCACGTTGGATACAACTAAGCTGCTGAAACCGAAGCTCCCAAAGCAGATTTCCCAAAGCAGATTGACTAATAAACGCAAATTTCCTAACGCACGTCATTCCAGAACGCACCGGCTGCCGCTGATAATCGCATATCAATTTGTGTGGTCGATTGCAATTTTATTTTTCGTGTTTGTGCGATTCTTCACGCTTCTTCAGCATGCCGGCGCCTTGTTCAGGAAGTCGGGATCCCGAATCACGTTTCTTCACGTACAAAGACACTGAATCTGCACGCCAATATCCAGCGGCGTACGACATGCGCGATCCGATTTGCGCATATCCTTAGTCTGTCTTCATATTGGAGCCCAAATAATGCCACGCCGAGCGGAAGGGTAGGATACTTCTTCGAGCTCGAACAGATCTGAAAGGAATTTAAGGTCCACTTGAACCGTCACACGCCAACGTTCAAAGAGATCCCAAGCAAAGCAAAATTTAAAGCGGCTATTTGGTTTCTGTTTTAATAACCTTGAAACCAAAAATGTAACTTATCTCCCAAATTTTATTAAAAAAAAGTCACACGAAGCGTGATGTCATTTTTCCCTCGAAGTGTATCTGGAAAATTATTGCCACTTAAAGTAAATTTTTTCTTGCTCAATTTAAAGGGAAAATTGACGCTTTGTGACCAGACCTCGAGACTTCAAGTCGTGTGGTGTCAATTTCCCCGCTACACTTAGCGAAGACATCGACGTGACGTAACCACGACATATTACCTCCAGTCACGTGGCGTCAGATTCGGGACCGACCACGTGGAGAGTCCCCGGCATCTCATTATCTCTTGCAGCCAATGAGATCGTAGCATTAGACGATAAGAACGCCCAAGGACCAATCACCAAGCCAGGAGCGCGAACACGACAAGCCATTGAGAACAGAACAAACCGTCGACGATGGAGCCAATCGATCCACGTCAAAAGTATAGCGTAGGCTAAAGACACTTAAAACTGCTTACGTGTAGGAATGCGAAAGCATTCCTACACGCAGCGCCTTTTTACAACCAGCGCGCCACGTCTTCTTTTTTCACACGGCGCTTCGATGGTGACATCCCGCTCCCTCACAGCGCAGGCGCGGCGCCCCCTCCGGCTCCACGGCTTCCATGGCGATGCATGTGCGTTGCTGTGATTTACTTTGCGTTTTCCATCTGAGGCGCGTCCGCTTTGACTTTGAACGCCCCGCCGGATTCCGTGACAAAGCATTTAATCTGACGCGTCGCAGCCAATGGGAATTCCGCTTGTGGGTGCCGTTGTTCTGCTACAGACGGTTACAGACATCGTCGACTTCGCTGCATGGGACAGTTAATGCTTTCACATTAAAATGCTTTGTCATTGCGCTCGGGCTAAGCCAATCACGCAAAGAACGCAGGGTCCCATTTACTGTGCGTGATCAGTTCAATCGGGCGTAGCAAACGTACGAAACAATGAGCGCTGGCACCATGAACGTCTGGCGCTGCTTAGATTGGCTCCATTGAATTGTAGGATGAAAATGAACTGTAGGGACAGTTGGCTCGGCACACGGTTCACGGAAAGAATGGCTAAACCACCCGTAGTTTTTATCATGTTAGTTTAAAAACTGCGTAAATAATTGCGAACCCGCATTATGTTTCTGATAGTTGTGCCGAGCTCCATGGTCATGTCTGGCTCTTTACAAGCTGCTACATTTGACGCTTCACTATTAACCATTCTGAACCCTGATGAAACTACAAGGTATGTTACTGAACAGATAGTTAATGCCGCCGAGCAGTCTACCTCCCGTACTTCCGGTAACTTACCTCGGAAATGCAAGCCGTGGTGAAATGAAGACTGTTCAACCACCCTTACGAGGCAAAATAAAGACAGGGATGTTTTCTGGCGTTACCCAATCGTGCAGAACAAGATTGAATTTAAAAGGCGTAAAGCTCAGGCCCGCTGGACAAGAAAGCAGGCAAAGAAAAAATCTTGGATCAAATATCTCTCTTCTATAAGTAGTTTCGTTGCGGCTAAAGAGGTTTGGGATCGCATACGAAAAGTCAAAGGCGACTACCGCTGTTTCACCTATCCCAATATTTAACTTGCCTCTGGGGTCTGTCAAAGATGTTGCTAATGTTCTTGCTCAGCATTTCCACAGCGTATCCAGCTCTAATAATTATAGTGCAGAATTCCAACAATTTAAGTCTCGCACAGGGGGTTGCACTATTCCTATGTTGGGGGCTAACTCGGAACCATATAATGGGCCGTTTACAATGATTGAGGTCAAATTGGCTCTTGATGTAAAGAAGATGTCCGCACCAGGGCCTGATTCACTGCACTATGCCATGCTCCAGAAGCTCTCGCATGATTCACTTAAAAACCTCCTCCTCTTTTTTAACTCGCTGTGGGAGGAGGCATGTTTCCCTCAGGCGTGGAAGCGGGCTCATATTGTGCCGCTTCTGAAGCCTGGCAAAGACGCAGCACTTCCTGCCAGTTACCGACCGATATCACTCACTAGCTGCCTAGGAAAAACATACGAGAGATTAATTAATAGACGGTTAATATACCTATTAGAAGAAGAAAATTTGTTGGCAAATAACCAGTGCGGCTTTCGTCGAGGACGATCTGCAGTGGACCTCTTATTTCGCCTGGAGACACTTATCCGTGAATCGTTTGTGCGTAAACAACATTGCATTTCTGTCTTCTTTGACTTAGAAAGAGCCTATGACACCACATGGAGGTTTGGACTACTTAAGGATCTTTACAGTTATGGCATTCGGGGTCGTATGCTGAGGTGTATAAGAGACTTTCTGACAGATAGGACATTCCAGGTTAGACTGGGCTGTACTCTGTCAGATCTCTTTGTTCAGGAAAATGGAGTTCCCCAAGGGGGCATTTTAAGCGTTATATTGTTTGCAGTCAAGATAAACTCCAGTTGCCAGGATGCTACCACCTTCATTCTCATATTAATTGTACGTAGACGATCTTCAGATCTCCTGTTCCTCTTGTACCTCCAGCTATGAACGCCAGCTTCAGCTGGCTCTAAATAATCTAGGTACTTGAGCAAACGAAAATGGTTTTAACTTCTCTCCAGAAAAAAAAAAACGGTTTGTGTGCCATTTTCCTTACGCCGTGGGCTAACTTTGAATCCAGAGCTTGAACTTAAGACAACCCGCTTGCCTGTTAGAACCGAGCATAAATTTCTGGGCGTAATTTTTGACAAGAAACTCACTTTTATTTCTCACCTGAAGTCTCTTAAAGAGAAATGTCTTCGAAGTATGAACATTTTAAAAGTTCTAGCCAACAGGTCTTGGGGATCAGATAGAAAATGTCTTCTTCGCCTATACAATTCTCTTGTGCCATCGCGTCTTGACTATGGTGCCATAGTATATGAATCAGCAAGACCATCAGCTCTTAAAATGTTAGACCCAGTGCACCATCTCGGTTTACGTCTCGCCACTTGCGTTTTCTGCACACCCCCAGTTACGAGTTTGTATGCAGAGTCTAACTTCATTTCATTCATTTCATTTATTTGACCCTTAAATGCCCACAGGGGGCTTTACATAAGAGGGGGGGGGGGCAAATTTAAACATTCAAAATATCCCAAACAAACAAAAGACTAGGGTGTTAATGAACGTGGGCAAACAGGACGCTAGGTGGTGACGAGAGAGGAAATGGCAGATCTGAAGTTATTGCATTCTGTGATGCTCACAATAGGTTCCGGGAGGTTGTTCCAATCAGTAATAGCCAATTGTAGGGGAGAAAATTTGAATAGGTTAGTCCTAGGCGTAGTCGGTTGAATTTTGAGTGGATGGTCAGTGCGGGGGGAGATGTGGGTGGCCGGTGGGCAGTATTCATCTTTTTTTAAAGGAAAATTATAATATATTTTGTGCAGGTGGGTAAGACGTGATACTTTTCGCCTGTGTTTTAAAAGAGGGAGGTTTAATCTTGCTTTCATATCGGTAACACTTGTAGGCTGATAATTGCGGAGAATGAAACGTGTAGCCCGGTTCTGAACAGCTTCCAATTTTTCTTTCAGATACAACTGATGGGGGTTCCAGACAATGGATGCATACTCAAGTTGAGGACGGATGAGAGAATTGTATGCGATGAGTTTTGTTTCTTGCGTGGCCTTATAAAGATGGCGCTTTAAAAATCCCAAACTTCTGTTTGCTTTCGCTGATATGTAGTTTATATGAGGCTCCCATGATAAGTTATGGTTAAAGTTGATGCCAAGATACTTGTAAGATGTTACGGCTTCAATTGGTATGGTAGAAAATGAATAGTCAATCTGAGTAATGGTTTTTTAGTAGTGAAGTTAAGAAATTTTGTTTTGTTAACATTGAACTCCATTTGCCACTCTCGACACCACGCTTGAATTTGTGACAAGTCATTCTGCAAAAGGGTACAGTCAGTTACACTCATTATTTTTCTATAAATCACGCAGTCGTCCGCGTACAATCTAATAGTGGAATTTAGAAGAACCGGCAGGTCATTTATGTAAATTATGTAAATTAGGAACAACAATGGACCCAGCACGGTTCCCTGTGGTACTCCCGATTTAACAAGTTTTTGTGACGAACGATTGCCGTCTATAATAACGTTATGTGTTCTGTTTGAAAGGAAGTTTTCAATCCAGTTTATAATGGACGTTTCTACTTTAAGTGCCTTTAATTTTTGGATAAGACGGCAATGTGGGACTTTATCGAACGCTTTTTTAAAATCAATGAAGATAGCATGAGTTTCATATTTTTTATGTAGGTTATGGTGGATGTCCGTTAAAAATTCAAAAAGCTGAGATTCACAGGAGTACGACCGCCGAAAACCATGCTGGTTTGTAAAGAGTATATTATTAACACATAAATAATTTATTACATTAGAATAAACGACATTTTCTATCAATTTACTTACAACAGAGGTTAGAGATATGGGTCTGAAATTGGTAGGGACATCTTTTGCGCCACCTTTAAAAATCGGGACAACCCTTGCAGATTTCCAGTCAGCCAGAACAACACCAGAGTCAAGGGAGTTTTGAAATATGCGGGATAAGAGCACACTAGATATGTCACTTGTAATCTTGAGCAACTTTGTAGTTATAAGGTCAGGACCGGGAGCCGAGTTTGATGGTAAATTTGATATTAATTTTGAAATTCCGTCATTTGTTACAATGATCTGATCCATTTGGGTGGTTATAAGATATTCTGGGCAGTAAGAGGGTAATGGAAAAACTTCATCAGTGAACACTTCACTAAAGAAAGCACAAAACAGTTCACAGGTCTCGGCGGTCGGTAAACTTTTTCCAGAGGCGTCAGTCAAGCTGACCGAGTCCTTTACTTGCTTTGGGTTCACAGCGGACCAAAACTTTTTGGGGTTTGTTTTCATTATATTACAAAGATCATAGTTAAAAAACTTATCTTTCGCATTTTTTATTTCATATTTGCAAGTTAAATAACACTCCTTGTATTTTAACCATGAAATAGCAGTCTGAGACACCTTTGCGGCACGAAAGAGCCTATTCTTTTTATCAAACGTGCTGAAAACCACGGGTTCGAAAACGACGTGTGAATGGTTAGTTTCGGAATAAATTTGTTACACAGCTCAAGCAATTTACATTTAAACAAAATCCAGTTTTCATTCAGAGACCTAGAGTCAAATTCCTCTAAAAACCAAGCTGAAAATAGCGAAAAGTTTTGGTTAATAGCGTCGAGGTTTGCCCTAGAGTAACTGGAAATTGTTTTTGCTCGAAGAGGTTGCTCACATGATGGAATGAAAAGTTCGACATTAATAGATATGTGGTCACTTAATGGTTCCATATACACGGTATTTGCAACTAAATTGGGTTTTGAAATACAAAAAAGGTCGAGCATGGCTTCACCACGACTGGGTTTAGTAACTATTTGAGAAAGCGCAAAAGAGTATATAACGTCAACAAAATCCGGAGACTGTTTTGGAAGGTTCTGCCACAATAAAAATGACATTTTATCAGACAGAATGGACCACTTAATTTCAGGTAGTTGAAATCACCAGAAATAACAAGTACATCATTTGGGTATAAAAGAATAAGAGACTCGAGAAAATCATAAAGTAGGGGAGCAAAATCCAGAACACTTGGGGGCTTATAACAAGCAACTATAATGATAAACATGGTAGGAATTTTTATTCTAACCTAAACGGCTTCAAAGGTTGGAACAGTATCGGAACAATCAATGCGGTATGTCTTTTTGACTGCTACAAGCACACCTCCTCCCTTTCGGCCTGCTCTGTCATTACGAAAAATAAAATGTGAGGGGTGTATGGTTAGTTCCGAGTTTGAGATATCATCTGTGAGCCAAGTTTCTGTTAAAATGATAACGTCGGCTGAGCATGACTGGACTGCCGACAGAAGGTCGTCCTGCTTTGCATAAACACTTCTAGTGTTGGCAACGAAAAAATTTAGACTTGAAACGGGGCGAGAGTGGCTTTCGGGGGAGGAGGAACGCGGTGGATGATTGTGGGATTGCTATGCAGGGAGTGGTTTCACCGAGTTAGATTGTTTATCGTAAATGTAATTTAAGTTCCCCATTAGCAACTTGTCATGCCGAAGCTTAAAATTTTGCCCCTTAGATTTTGCAAACGTGACAAGTTCTTTTCTTGCATTACGGACATCGATTGAATAATCATCACTAACTTCATCACATCACTAACGAGTTTTCATCGGACAAAAGACGGCAATATTTGAGCATGACATAAGCCTACAAGGTTTTAGCTAACCCTCACCATCCAACATATCCTGCCATCAAACATTCTAGGTTCTCTCGCCTTTTCCAGAACAACCCAACATCGTGCAGCCATTATGTCTTCGACTCGCGGAATATCACACGTCTCTTCAGCTTCCCCTCACTGGAGTGACACTCCTCCAACAAGCTCACTGTATTGCCCCCTGGGAGAGACTGCCAGTCGCTTGCGACTGGTTCCTTGCAAAATTTAATAAGTACACGGTTGCTTCGACTGTCATCCTTCAAGAATTTTAAGAATTACAGGCAAAATATACTGATTATCTCCAGTTTTTTACGGATGGCGCTAAGGCTCTGTCATTTGCCGGATGTGCCATGCACTCGGAGAATAATTCTAGGGTTAAACGCCTTAATTCAATTGCCAGTATCTTTACAGCAGAACTGTATGCAGTCCTGTTAGCAACTGATCATATTAGACATAAGAGAATAGAAAGCTCGATTATATTTGTAGACTCTCAAATTGTAATCATTGCGATTATCTCCCTGAAAGACACCAGGAATACCCTCGTACAGCTTGTGCGTGCAAAGATTAGTACAACATTGCAGAACAGATACCATATTACATTTTGTTGGGTCCCAAGTCACGTTGGTATTTTAGGCAATGAGAAAGCTGATAGGCTCGCGTCATCCTCCAGGAATCTTCGGCAGTTAGCTGCCTCGATACCCTACCAGGACATCAAACCAGTCGTGAGGGCGCTAATTTTTGATAGGTGGCAGAAAGAATGGGACAGAGAAGTAGATAATAAGCTTCACATCACCAAGCCCATTCTTGGATTGTGGGAGAGCACCTCTTTCAAGAATCGGTTCCACGAGGTGCTGTTATGTCGTCTTCGCATAGGCCATTCATACATCACCCACAAACACCTCCTCTGTGGCGAAGATCCACCACGCTGTGCACACTGTGGAGCTGTTACGTCTATCATACACATTCTAGGGGTTTGCTCTGGTCTTGAGGACAAACGACGGCATCATTTTCTTGAGTTTTTTAGGTACCATATACCCTTTCACCCTGCTTTGTTATTGGGAGATAACCACCTCCTTTCATTTGATCGTGTACATAGTTTTATTTCTAGCACTGGCCTTTTACACTAGATCTAATGTCACACATATCTGTCAAATCACGACATACTAAAATAATACAATAACCTAATTTGGCGCTTTGGCCTAACTTGCATTTTGCGCTATAAACCCTCAATTATCAATCAATAAATCTTTTCGGTGCACGGACGTTTCGGTGCATGGCCAATCAAAATCACGAGTCTTTTCTAGTTTTCTGTAAAGGTAAGAAGCACTTTTTAGCTAGAAATTTATTTGTTCACACTTTTTAATCTTTTAGACTGGAACATCCATTTAGGCCACTTATTGATACACCACCTAAGTGACTTTGTTAGGCGCAGTACAATTCTGCGTGAGGATTAGAGACGTTGGACATTATGACCCGTTTGTCGTTGTCTCTTTTTCAACGTACGCACTAGTCGCATCACATGTCTCGGTTAATTTTCAACAATATCAAGCTTCTTCCTCTTGGGACCTTTCCTACACAGATTACCAATAATAAAGCCCGCACCTTTACAGAAAGCGCCGAGAACGCCTGTATCGACCCAACGCGAAAACACGATGTGATGAGTCTAGTGCGTACGTTGGAAAAGAGACACCGTCAAATTAAACATGACGTTCAACGTATCCAGTCCTCCCGCAGGATGGTGCTGCGCCTAACAAATTTACTTAGGTCCTATATGAGTAAGCGCCCGTAAATGAATGACCAAGTCTACATATTTACAAAGTGCAAAAAAATCACTTCTACCTAAAGTAGTGCTTATTACTTTTAGGAAAAAAAAAACCTTGCGATTTTTAATTACCATGCACCGAAATGTCCGCGCACCGAAAAGTCCCTCACCGAAAAGTCCCACACCGAAAAGTCCCACACCGAAAAGTTCTACACCGAAAAGTCCTTGCACCGAAATGTCCGTGCACTGAAATGTCCCATGCACCGAGAAGTCCGTGCACCGAAAAGTCCGTGCACCGAAAAGACCGCACCGAAACGTCCTACACCGAAACGTCCTACACCGAAATGTCCGGATCCCCTCAGGTCGATGCGCTTTTTTTTTTTTTAAAGGGGGATTAATTCCGCGCGCGCAGTCGACCGAGTAGGCAGCGCGCTCGCGGCCTAACGGTTATCGCACTTGCCTTCCACGCACAAAGCCAAGGTTCGATGCCTGGCCGCGGGTACGCATTTTCGTTGCCTCTCTAATGTAATGTTCTGGTAAATTCGAGAACCGTGTTGCTGACTTCGAGGTTAGAATGTTCTACGCAGCCGAACCTTCTACGCCGATTATTCCAGAAGCCGACCCGAGTACAAAAGGGACTCCGCTTGGTAAGCCGCAGTCAGTCTCGCTCCAGTGCTCGATCCTGCTGTTTCGCCGAACTCGACGCCTGCGACGCTAACGTTCTTCTATTTTATTCTGGGCAGAAGTTCGCCCCATTAAACTTTTAGTTTGTTCAGTTATTACTCGCCTCATCATTTGTCATTCCTGACAAGTTATGAGCCCGCCATAAGCTGGTCCTTTTCAAGCGCGAGTTTAATCTTAGGAGGACGAAGCGGCACCAAAACAATATTATGATTTCCAGAGAGCTAATAACGAGTCAGTTATTGACTGCCTGGAAGAGAACCTTGACGGATTTAACGAACAAACTGATATAAATGAAATGTGGTCAGAATTTAAGTGTATCATTAATCATTGCTTCTTAAAGTTATACATTAAGAAAAAAAAAACTGATAAAACGCAAAACTCCACGGTTTAAAAGGAAAACTTATGCAGGCAATATGAAAACGAAAGAAACTTGGTAAGCGTCGCTCACCTGCTATCTGCGAAGAGTGTGAGAAAATGAAGAAAATGACAGCCTAAAGAAACGTATTTCACAAGGTCATGGCCCGAATTCATCAGATCCTCTCCAGAAACGTTTTGGCCTTATCTGGCCCCTCAAAGTTTGTAAAATAGATGCTACGTATGAACGATAACGTTGTGAGTGGCAAGGCAAAAATGGCATCGGAATTTAATCAGTACTTTCAGTCACTGTTTACTATTGAGACAAGTGAGCTAAACAGAATTCCCAATGACGAAATCGCAAATGCAAATATAAATAATCTTATTCCAGAACAAGGTGTGCTATCATTACTGTTATCCGTTAATGCTAGAAAATTGTCTGGATCTGATCCGATGCCAAATGAAATTCCTAAAATGTATGCCGTATAGGTTGCGAAAAAGTTAACGTGTATATCTTCTAGGTCAGTTAAATATTCTATTTTACCGGATGAGTGGCTTATGGCAAGAGTTGTAAATATTCGGGGAAAAGAATTTGATTGCAAATTATCGCCCTATTTGTTTGACTTGTACATATTGTAAAACATTACAGCATATTGTGAATAGGCAGCTAGTCAACTTCATGAAGGAAAACAATACACCAAGCCCCAATCAACACGGTTTTCATAGAGGGTTGTCCAGAACAACCCGATTAATTAAATGCTATCATGAAATCTCTGATTATGTTAACGATCGCCTGCGAGTAAATGCCGTTTTTATTGATCTGTCAAAATCTGTTGATCGAGTACCCCACTGTAAATTAATTAATTTACTAACTGATTTCGGTGTAACTTCATTGATTAAAGATAGATTAGTTCATATCTCAGAAATAGGCAGCTGTTCGTTGATGTTAATGGCAATTTTCCAGAATTGTTAAGAGTACGCTCTGGAGTTCCGTAGGGCTCTGTTGGGTCCTCTGCCGTTTCTAATATGTGTAAACACTTTTTTTTTTCATCAGCAGCAACGGGTGCGTTAAAATAAGGATTTATGCGAATCATTGCATAATTTACGCTCCTTTAGCTTTAGTAGATGACCAGGTGACTTTAGACTATACCTTATCTCGTATCTCATCCTAGTGTTGTAATAGTAACATGATAATTAACATAACAATATCTCCATACATGCATTGTACAACAAAGAAAAATATATTATGTTTGGATTATGAGCTTGACGCTATTAAGCTTACTGTAGTTGACGGTTATGAGTATTTAGGTGTTATTATTTCGAGCGTTTTGAAATGGAATAAACACGTGAATTACACTAAAAGAAAAGCGCAATTAAAAGCTCTGGAATATACGTAGAAAACATATACATCACCTCCTTCGGTTAATCTTTTGGCTTACAAAACCCTTGTAAGACCGACACTAGAGTATGCGTTTGACGTCTGGGACCCACGGAAGGTCTCTCTCAAATGAACTTGAAAAAGTTTAATCGCTTGCGGCGCGTACAATCTTTTACTAGTTTAGAACCACGACAGCGCTTACGGCGCTGGAAAACCAAGGTGGCATGCAACCATTAAGGAATGAAAGAATCTGGCAGCGGCTGAAATGATTGTTTTTAAAATTTAATATGACCTTAAAATTGACAGCCCTAATTATATGAAAATGAAAAGCCATCGTTCAGAGCGCTTATATCACCCAACGGTGTTTACTCCAATTCATGCCCTGCATAAACACATTTAAACAATCATTTGTTTTTTGTACAGGCTTCTGATTTATGAAATAAGCTGCCCGGTGTTTCCGTCCCGTGATGCGCGCGCCGAGGAGAAATCCCCGGGATTTCTCCTTCGGGAAATACGCCATAAAACGCGCTGCTGGGGGCACATTTGTCACGTTTCGCGGTCGATTTTGTGATTGGCAGCGTTGGCAAGAGCCATCAGAAGCTATTTTATGGAGGACTAAATAAAGTGCACCACTACGTGAAGCTTTTTTATTCCATCATAAAGTATTTTTTATTTGGGAAGAAAGGTTAAAAAAAGTGTTTCAGATGTGCTAAAAAATATAAAGACGTTTACAACCCTCTGTAGTGCCGAATTAAAGCGCAGCTCTTGAGGAGGAGGAGGGGAGGGTACGAAGGGGAGAGTATGCCCCTCCTCCCCCTCTTCTCGTGCCCTCCTCCTCTCCTGCTCCCCTCCAGTTTTGCGGGAAATTTTCGCTACAATTAAGGGGGAAATTTTTCCGCTTAATTTACCGGGGAAATTTACCGCTAAATTTAGCGGGGAAATTTTCCCGCCACATTTGGTGGCGAATTTTCCCGCTAAATTTATCGAAAAAACGTTTCCGCTAAATTTAGCAAGAAAGTTTTTCCGTTAAATTTAGCGGGAAAATGTTTCCGCTAAATTCAGCGGGAAATTCGTTCCGCTAAATTCAGCCGGGAAATGTTTTCACTAAATATAGCGGGGAATATTTTCCGCTAAATTTAGCGGAAAAAATGTCCTCCTCCTTCTCCCTCGTGAACTGCGGGACATCACACGTGACGTTACGTGTGACGTCAATATGGGAAACGTGCCATAATGCAACGCGCGGTTACGGCGACGGCGGCGCCTCTTAAGCCGGAAACGGGCGCCTAAGAGCTACGCTCTAAAACAGCATTTATCGAGACAGCCGCCCTTCAGCGTTCTAGTGGCCGGACCTAGGTGGTGCAACTCAAGTTCTCCGCTTCTTTCTCCGGGCGGCGATGGCGGCAGGACCAATGAACAGGTTTTCCGGCCGTCGCGAGAGCGCCACGTCAGCCCCATTCGAGAATCGCTTTGCGGCACGTCGGAACAAAGGAATCAGTGGGACGCTGATTTCTGCTCTTTGAATCTGCTGCTCTACTGGGAGAGTAGAGTTAATTTGAATTCAGGACGATCCCATTTATGAGCTATGCATGATCACGTGCTAGTGTACGCGCCGCAAGCTGTTCCCGCTCAGAACAAGAAACGCCAAGTGTCGAGTTGCGCAAACAAAAGCCGGCCGGCGGACTCTTGCCAAGCGACTTCGTCGGCCGCGGTACTGGGATCGTTCTGCCGCCAACGATTTTGTTACACTCGGGAGAAAATAAACGATGACGTGAACTCGTTATTCCGACCATTTTCTGTTTTTTTAGGAACCTATCACGGTGAAGCTAATCCCCGACCTGATTCGCTGCTGCAATTACACCGATCGCCTTGGTACCGATCAGCCTATGAGGAAAACAAAAAATTGGCGCAGAGCGCGCTAGATCTTGCGGGACTCAATTTGGTCGTGCTTTTCTCAGCGTGGCGGGGCCAGCCGGGCGCTGCGTAGTGGACGACGTTGGCACGATCGCGTTCGGAGCCCCAATCTATGACGATGCCAGGGGCTATGACGACGGTACGTACCCGTCATAGGCGCAGCAGCCATGAACCTAACTCGCAACCAGTCCGGAGCACAAGTTCGTCTGCTTAATGCACATCCGTTGAGGTGATGCCGGAACGCCGATTTATTATTGCCTGATCGAAACAAACAATGGTCGGTAGACCTCAATGTCTCTAGCATTAAGGTCGACCCACGATCCTTTCAATAAAAGCCCATTAGACCTCGTTCTGGCGTCCCCGACTTCTGGGCAAGAAGCAGACGACTTGCTCTCCGCATTGGCCAGTCTCTTTGCTCCAACACTCCAACGAAGGAGTATTACGTTACGGAGCTAAAACGTTTCACTCGCTTTTGTAATCTTAATTTGCTTACAACTCACAAAATAAACCGCCGTTACACACACAAAGAGTTTTTCCTCCGTGTGCCTTGGTGTAATGAGCTCTATCTCAGCGCAGAGTCGAAACCTGTCCTAAAATCAAAGAGGGCATCTACAAGGCTGATTCCCCATGGCGGCCATCTTAAAGAAGCTCCAAATTCAATCACTAGATGGCGACACGTATCCGTGTTTGACGATAAGCTGTGATATACCTCGTGATACCAATGTTGCTTTTGCGCTCTTAATTTTTTCCTTCCTACTAGTCCCCTGTGCACGTTTCGCGTTCACCGAGTGCGCTCTCGATGGCGAAAGTTTGGTCGGCTGCTAAGCCCACGCAGCTGGCACAGCCAGCTCATCTATGGGAGGATGTCAATCTGGGGGCTTTTAATCGCTCCTTGGGCTTCTGATCCACTGCAAGAATTTATGCATGCTTATTTATTTATTTATTTATTTATTTACACGAATACCTGCAGCGCCGTTGGGCATTATGCAGGGGGGTACAGGAAACATTATGCAATAACATATTCATACAATAGATAAAAAGAACAACAATAAAACATACATTATTAATCGCGAATGCAGACTTGCAGTTTATCATAAAAGAGATCATTATCAGTAATAGATACAATTTCTTCCCTAAGTGTATTCCACTCTCGAATGGTTTGAACAAAAAAGGAAAATGAAAAACAGTCAGTATTGTAACGAAATTCCTCGGCTTTTTTAGAATGATCCCGTCTTGCAGATGCATAGTGTGGTTCAAAAATGTAAAGACTTCTTTCAATACCAGTCCGTCCGTAATATATGCTGTGAAAGAATTTCAATCTCAAGCACTTTCTTCGCTCTTTGAGTGAATCCCAACCTAAACTGTTTTTCATTTTTGTACAACTTGTATAAGGGCTGTAATCACCTGTAACGAACCGTAATGCCTGGTTTTGAACCCGTTCTAGCTTTTGTTCAAGGTAACTTTGTGGTGGGTCCCAGATGACACACGCATATTCTAAAATTGGTCGAATGAAAGAAAAATATAATGTTTGTTTCACACTGCGAGACGAATTTTTAAAATTCCTGCGAATAAAATACAACATTTTACTAGCTTTAGCAACAGTGTTATCCACGTGATCATTCCACTTCAAACTGGACGACAAATGAACTCCCAGGTACTTATAATTTTCCACACGGTCAAGTATCACATTTTTCAGTTTATATTTGGTCGGGGAAGATGTACTGCGAGAAAAACACATGTGTTTACACTTCGAGATATTTAAGCTCATTTCCCAACGATCACACCAGTCTTCAAGCACATTTAAATCGTTTTGAAGCACACTGGCGTCCACACAATTTTCAATAATTCTATATACTATACAGTCGTCTGCGAATAACTTAATATGAGACTGTATGTTTTCACAAATACTGTTAATAAATATGAGAAATAGCAAGGGCCCTAACACACTTCCCTGTGGTACTCCGGAGGTCACAATCACTGGTGAAGATATTATACCATTAAGTACAACAGTTTGCTCGCGATCGGAAAGATAGTCAGCAACCCAGTTGACAATTTTATCATTGATGCCCAGAGATACAAGTTTGTTTAACAATAGATGATGTGGTACGGTGTCAAAAGCTTTGCGGAAGTCCAAGAATACACAATCAACACTCTGTCTGTTGTCTATGGTACTTGAAACGAAATGAGTAAATTCTGCAAGCTGTGTAACACATGAATAACCTCGACGAAAGCCGTGCTGGCAGGGGGAAAAGAAATGACTAGAGTCTAGGTAACTATATATTGAACTATATAAAATGTGTTCAAATATCTTGGAAGCAATGCATGTAAGTGAAACCGGGCGGTAATTTTCAACTAGATTTTTTGACCCAGACTTAAAAATTGGAGTAACATTTGCTTTTTTCCAATCAGTCGGAACTACACCAGTGTTTAATGATATTGTAAAAATTACTTGAAGGTACTGCGCTATTTCTTCTCTACAATTGTGAAAAATTACGGGTGAAATTTCATCTGGTCCGCACGCTTTTGACGTGTCAATGTCTCGTAATAAGGCCTTAATCCCATCTACTACGATATTCATTTCGGTCATAACCATTCCTGTGGTCCGGTCAGACAAGTGACGGACATAGTTAGGTGCAGGGGGCGAAAAAACAGACTTAAAATATGAATTGAAATATTCTGCTTTTGCCAAATCGCTGTCTACTAACTTGCCATTTTGCAACAAACCAGGAACAGAGGTATCTTCTTTTTTATTTACTTTCACAAACTTCCAGAACTCTTTGGGATCATTCTTGAGTTTATCTTGAAAAGAGTCGTAAAAGGTCCTTTTGTTTTCTTGTATATTTCTTTTAAGGTCTCTGGATATTTCTTCGAGCTTTTGCCTAGCACTATCAGACTGATTTGTACGATACTTCTTAAAAACTCGACGTTTACGCTTTATTTGTTTTCGAATTGGAAGAGTAATCCATGGTTTATGTCTCTTATTTCCCTTATGAATTCTGAATGGTATGTAAGAGTTCACGAGTAGTTTAATCTTTTGTTTAAAAGCATCCCACAAATGTTCAACATCACTCTCCACGCTCAAGTTTAAAAAGTCAGGAAAATAAACTGAAAGTTCACGAGAAATTTTTTCGTAGTCACCTCTCTCGTACAGTATGATTTTTCGTGGCGGCATTGCCATCTTATGAGTCTGATTCAGCGATAAATCACAGACAACGGCACTGTGGTCGCTAATACCAGGAATTACAGTGACATTAGACATAAGGCTTGGGTTATTGGTCAATAACAAATCTAAAATTGAATTGTTTCTTGTTGGTGAGAGAACAAATTGTTTAAGAGAAAACGAGATAATAAGGTCGCTAAAACCCTTATACAAACTAGAGTTATCGGTGCAAAGGGATGTACTCGTCCAATCGACGTTAGGAAGATTAAAGTCGCCTCCCACAATAACAGAGCTATCAGGAATCGAAGATAGTACGTGACTAAGCTCATCTATGTCGTTTATGGTTGGGGGACGATAGTAGGTGCCCAAGACTAGAGTGCCTCCTTTGGATAGTTGAACTCGGCACCAAATAGACTCTGTGTTATTGTGTGGTAGAAGGAGCTGACTGCTTGCCCATCCTGCGTTTATTAATAAAAAAACCCCTCCGCCATGTGCGTGTCGATCTTTACGGTAGACAGAGAAGCCACCAGGAAATACTTCACTGTCCAGCACGGATTCATCGAGCCATGACTCAGTGCCCATGATAATACTTGGCTTTATTGATTCTACAAGGCAAAAGAAATCATCTACTTTATTTTTAAGGCTACGGCAGTTTAGCAACAGTACAGTGGAAAGAACGTCCGATGATGTGGAAGGGCTTTCAACATTTGTGGTCAAAGGGCTGCGTCATTGTTTTTCTTGGTCATGAACGCTTCGGCACGAGCTCGAAAATGAGAATTTTAACTAAACACCAACAAACATTGCAACGTTCCCCGGGAACGTTTTAGATGCCAGCAATAAAATATTAATAGGCAGTAATTTAACGTTTGTACGCGTAAACGTTTATTCCACGGCTGTAATATTTTTACTCCTCGTTTAATCTGTTAGCGTTTGCGTTTAATTCACTAAATTGTCAATTTCTGATTTTCTTGAACAAATATCGGAATGCTCACAAGGACTGTATACCTTGGTGGATATCATACAAGAAAATTAATTCGCAGTTTTAGATTTTCTTGAAAACTGTTTATTCCACGGAAAGTACCAGAATTTCGTTTTTTAATTTAAAGAATACTGCTGCTCACATCCGTGAGCCACAGCAAGGGTGGTTACATAAGGACCTGGTGTGATGTGCTTACGAGCACTTTCTCGTGGATGAGGCGACCGCCTCAACAAAACTATCAAGTGACGGAAGGGTTACCATTTCGTTAGACGAATTCCATTCGTTAATTCCCCGAGGGGAAAATAATATATGAAGACATCGTGCCTAATTCTGTATTGTTTAGTAAAACATATAAAATGGCGCAAAAAAGACAAGGACAAGACGTATACACGACAGGCGCTTGTCCTTGTATTTCTTGCGCTATTTTATATGTTTTGCTAAGATGAACCAACTAGCCCAACAACGTACCCTAGTAATCTCTATTGTTTAATCGTCCACGTATGATTTAGTCTAGCGGAAACTCTTGTTGAAAATTCGATGTATCTATCACTATTGACAATAAAGATTCGATTAATAACAAAATTATAGATTTCTTAATCTGTTTATTTTCGCTCTAGCCTCCAATGTTTGGATGTTGGCTCGTTCCAGTAAACTTGACGCAGACACAGTATATCTGAAGTTATGAGATATGAATCTCCCAGCCAGTTTTTCCACGCGTTCAAGTGAATTAATCCCCTCTGCTGTGTGCGGCTACCAAAGTGTGTGAGCGTATTCGAGTATGGGTCGTACGAGTGATTCGTAAGCAGTAGTCCTTGTTTCGCAATACGCGAATTTTAAGGTGCGTCGTATACACTTTTACATTTTAGACGAAACCCCGAGACTGGGGGGGAGGAAGAGGACAACACAACACAAAGTCGCAAACACAGCTGAAATTTATTGGACAAAATATCGTGGTTTTATAGGGTTCAATAAATTTCAGCTGTGTGTGAGACTTTGTGTTGTGTTGTCCTTTTCCCTCCCAGTCCCGGGGTTTTGTCTAAATTGTTGAACCTCCACCAGCTTGTTTGCGCCCTAACCTTTTGTTCGTTAACACTTTTACTCTTGCTTTGTTAGCTATGCCATCTAGATGCTGGTTCCAAATTAGTTTACAAGTTATTGTCACTCCAAGGTAGTTGTAGTGGTCAACAAATTTGATGGGGTTCGCATTTATTGAATAGGTATATTTCAAAGGATTATTTTTCCAAGTTATTGACATTGCACCGGTTTGATCGTAGTTTATCTTCCTTTGCCTTTGTGTCACCATTCCTTAATTTTCGTTATTGCCTAATTGAGTATTACCTGATCTTGCGGTAGGAGTTGGATGTTGGAGTAAATAAAGCAGTCATCAGCGAATAATTTAACCCGAACACAAATAGCGATGTCACTGATATAGATTAAGAATAAAAGAGGCCCCAGCAGTGAGCCCCATGTTACTGGAAGTAGAGAGGAAGTCTTTTCATCAAGATATACATGTTGCGTTTTATTAGGCAGATAAGAGGCCACCCACATAACTAATTATCATTTTAAAGATAGCAGAAAGCTTCAGGAGAAGTTTAGGGAGCGATACGCGATCGAACGCATTTGAGAGGTTAAGAAAAATGAGGCCTGTCTGACTCCTATCTTTTATTAATTTTGAAATCTCATGAACTAGTTTAATCAACTCAGTACTCGTTCATAATGATCTTCTAAAACCGTGCTGGAAGGGAGTAAGAATATTACGATGATCAAGATATTGAAACATATGTGAAAAAAAAGTTGTTTATGTTCGTGCAAAACATCAACAATTGAGAATACATCTTGTTGCTCGATCTATAAATTTTTCATCAATTAAGAAAACATATTTGCTCACTATGCAATTTTGGCAGCCCCTCTTTTTCAGGACACAGGTTGACAAGAATTCAT